>ML799094.1:234209-252583 GCA_009831015.1 Picea engelmannii | reverse complement strand
GTTCAAATTGACTAACTACAAATTCATGCCCATCTGAATAAACACAATTCACCTTATCAAAGGCTTTTGCCAAATCTATCTTCATGTAAACGTTTAGGTTATATACATCGCTCTTTACATTCACCTACAAAGGTATATTTAATCTTTAATTTGACTTGCAAAAGTTTAACTTTCATATTGTCGTTTCGAGTTAAGGAGGTTTGTGTTTGTTAGATATTTATGTTTTCATTGTGGCACAGTAACCCATTGATTTTTAATTATTCAACCATACTTTCGTTAGGGAGCTTGGTTACAACGAGTTGGGTTCTAAAATGAAATGTTTCCCAAAAAAAACCATGAAAGGGCGATTACTTTTATCATAATAAAGGAAATTCATATTAAATATAATAAAGGAAGTTAATATTAAATATTCATTGATGACTATGTGAAATGAAAAAAAGAAAAGTTATTTAATATTAATAAAATAAAATATATGGATCGTGGGTGTAGAGGAATCATTCTAAATTTTAAAGGAAATTTTGAAACAAGATATGTTTGGGCATTGGGAATAGTCAAGTAATTAAGTTAAGGCATATGCTCTTCTTCAAGGATTCAGATGCATTGATTCTCTTTGCATAAGGTCCTAGGTGGTAGTTGGAGATTCGACAATTTTTGTAAAGCTTGTAAACAAGTAGCATATCTCAGTTGACAATTTCCTAGCTCAATTGATATCCAAAATCAAAGCGAAAGCTTCTCGATTCAAAAATATTGAGTTTTATCATACTCTAAGAGAGCTTAATCGACAAGTAGATGTACAAGCTAATCGAGCATCGCAACTAGGAGGATAAGAGTTGGAAAAAAAGAGGGAATGTCTTGTGCCACCCAATCCCCAGAGTTTTGATCAATGGATCCCATAGTTCTAATCAATTTATTTGGTAAAGCATGCTTGTTGCCACGTCACAAGGCATTCAAAGTTTTCAATCGAGGCAAGATTAAGGTATTTAAGGTCGAGTATAGGCACATCTTAGCAGCGCACATGCCATATGTTCCCTTATCTCATCACTTTGAACCCGAGTGTGTTAGATTCAAATTTGAAGGTGGGATAATGGGGCAAAGATGTAAAGACCTCACTTAAATTCATTATCTAAGGCCCCTGCACAAAGTTGGGTTGTCAGGCCTCGACGACGACTTTTACCATAATAAAGGAAGTTCATACTAAATATAATAAATGAAGTTAATATTAAATATTCGTTGATGATGATGTGAAATGAAAAAATGAAAAGGTATTTAATATTAATAAAATAAAATATAGGGATGGCAGGTGTGGAGGGATCATTCTGGATCTTAGAGGAAATCTTGAAACAATATATGTTTGGGCACTGGGAATAGCCACCAATAATCAAGTTGAGGCATATGCTCTTCTTCAAGTACTCAAATGCATTGATTCTCTTTGCATAAGGTCCCAGGTAGTAGTCGAGGATTCAATTTTTTTTATAAAGCTCGTAAACAAATAGCATATCTTAGTTGACAATTCCCTAGCTCAATCAATATTCAGAATCAAAGCAAAAGCTTCTCGATTCAAAAATATTGAGTTTTATCATACTCTAAGAGAGCTTAATTGGCAAGTAGATGTACAAGCTAATCGAGCATCGCAACTAGGAGTATAATACTTGGAAAAAAAAGGGAATGCCTTGTACCACCCAATCCCCATAGTTTTGATCAACGGAGCCCATGGTTCTAAACAATTTATTTGGTCAAGCATAATCCTTGCCACGTCACAAGGCATTCAAGGCTTTCAATCAAGGCAATATTAAGGTGTTTAAGGTTGAGTATAAGCACATATGAGTATCACACATGCCATATGTTCCCCTGTCTCGTCACTTTGAACTCAAGTGTGTTAGATCCAGGTTTGAAGGTGGGATAATGGAGCAAAGATGTGAAGACCTCACTTAAATTCATTATCTAAGGCTCCTACACAAGGCTTGGTTGTCCGGCCTCGACAACGACTTTTACCATAATAAAAGAAGTTCATATTAAATATAATAAACAAAGTTAATATTAAATATTCATTGATGATTATGTGAAATGAAAAAATGAAAAGTTATTTAATATTAATAAAATATAGGGATGGCATGTGTGGAGGGAACATTCTGGATCCTAAAGGAAATCTTGAAACAAGATATGTTTAGGCACTGGGAATAGCCACCAGTAATCAAGTTGAGGCATATGCTCTTCTTCAAGGACTTAGATGCATTGATTCTCTTTGCATAAGGTCACAAGTGGTAGCTGGGGATTCAACAATTTTCATAAAGCTCGTAAACAAGTAGCATATCTCAATTGACAATTCCCTAGCTCAATCAATATCTAGAATCAAAGTGGAAGCTTCTCAATTCAAAAATATTGAGTTTTATCATACTCTAAGAGAGCTTAATCAACAAGTAGATGTACAAGCCAATCGAGCATCGCAACTAGGAGGATAATACTTGGAAAAAAAAAGGGAAGGTCTTGTACCTCCCAATCCCCGGAGTTTTGATCAATGGAGCCCATGGTTCTAATCAATTTATTTGGTAAAGCATGCTCTTTGCCACGTCACAAGACACTCGAGGCTTTCAATGGAGGAAATATTAAGGTATTTAAGGTCGAGTATAGGCACATATGAGCATCACACATGCCATATGTTCCCCTATCTCGTCACTTTGAACTCAAGTGTGTTAGATTCAGGTTTGAAGGTGGGATAATGAGGCAAAGATGTGAAGACATCACTTAAATTCATTATCTAAGGCCCATGCACAAGCCCTGGTTGTCCGACCTCGTCGAGCATAGGTTTGTCAGAGCAAGGCTCTTATGTTGGTTACCCCATCAATCTACATTGTGGCTTAGTTGGTCGCTTATTAAATACAAGGTATGGCATTCTTCAAAGCAACTATGAGGTTTAAATGCATTTGTGTTGGTCATTTAAATGGTGAAGTGGTGATTCTCTAGTGGTTATTTTGTGCCCTAATTGGTGGTTATGCCCTATATCTCTATTGTATTTTGATGAGTAGGAACCTTTGAGGAATATATTCTCTTTGTTTTGTTGGGTTAATTTTGCTTGTTGGAGGGTACTTAAAGTCTATTTGTATTCATATGTTTGTATCACTTTCATGCTTTTGTCAAATTGGTTAGATAAAGGAAGCGGGGGTGAGCTCATCCCAGTCCGCCTCAATTTAGTCATCTTTTTCATTTTCATTTGACAACTCTGGGTATTTGAAGTCTCAATGGATTGCCCGAGGTGTCATGGAAAATGTTAGATGGGCATTTATGATATTCACGGGATCCTTCGAAGGAAGAAGAGTATATTAATGACAATAGTACCTCGATACTCTCTTTGACAACTTCAACTCACATCCATGAACACTAATGCAACTCTAAGAACTCGGTGGTAATGGATACTTTAATGCAACATATGAGGCAAAACAACATACGAGGCAACTCTAATGGAATTCGAATGCTCATATATTAGGACCACAATTAACAACATCCTCAAAGGCTCTCAATCTGTAGCTTTGAATCACATATTTTTTTTAGGCTCGACTTTGAGGGAATTCAAAGAAGAAGACAGTCTGTCAACTATTTGAAGAAATGGAGTTGGAGAATCCAAGATCGCAGTAGGCCATTGACAACCCATACAAAGATTGAAGCAAGCATGCCTTTCATTAATTTCAATTGTTATGTTTCATAAACCAACATAGATCCATCTTAACTCTGGATTTATCATGCGCCAAGAGGGATCAAATCCTTTGAGGTGAAAACCATTTTTAGAGTGCAAAACTAGAAGAGAGATTTTCACCTCGATGGAATTGATTCCCCTAAGTGCATGGTAGATCCGCAGTTAAGATAGATCTATATTTCTAAGTAGAGCAAGATATATTAATGTTTCATAACCAGAGAGAGAGAGAGAGAGAGAGAGAGAGAGAGAAAGAGACACTTGGTTTTAATTTTAAATCAAAGCCAACATTGTATTTGTTAGTCACTAAATAATTTATATTTATTTTAACTAACATGTGTCAGCACCACATTAAGCACGAAAGAAATTACACATATCCCTCATACCATGCTATAGAAAGCACCTCTCGACACAATCAATTCTTATTTTAGATGTCCTTTATTGAGTTTTATACTTGTAACAGTGTCACAAAATCCTTAATAAAAGATTCAAATCACTTTTTAAAACACTTTTCTATGATGGAAATGTTGATATTTAAACCTAGGCTTAAACTCCATTTTGTATTATTCTTTGTACAGTTAAAGGACAAATTTTTAATAAAATACTTTTACTCTCTCTAAATAAACATTTTTTAAATAATTAATTTAATAAAAAAGAATAACATAAAAAAAAAATTATATCAAAATTATACTCACCCTTTTTCATCCTCTCCTTTTTTTCATCATCCCATTCTCATAAATATAATAAAAGTTTCCAACGTGGATTGGACTTTGTTTTGAAAGAATAATGGAGTGGAAATTTAGCTTATAAGCAAAGTTAGAGGACCTAATGAAAGGTGGTATCTGCAACTGTGCCCCCACCATGGCCTCGCATATACACCACCTTACCCTTCTAGGATAATGGGGTTTGTTAATGACCTACCAATCAAACACCAACAACAACAAGCATGACCTTAGAAATACACCAACTTATTATGTTGGGACAATGGGGTTGTTGAGGGGCCACCAAACAATTACATTCATGAATGTGGACAAGGATTGGTGTCTTTTGTTGAAATTTTGGCCTTTCTCAAATTTATTTTGGCAGCAACAACCAACTATGGGTCTCACATGCAAAGGCTATCTATCTCAAGATTTTTTATTTTTTTTTCTTTGTTTCGTAAATAGAACATGGTTTTAGAAAAGGGTGTATGATGTGATTTGTAAAAGTTCCTTCAAAGTAGTTAGGAAATTGAGGTTTTTTTTTTCGGAAAATTGCCAACAAAGTCGAAATAAAACAACATTTATCTTTTACACTTTCCACGTGGCTTTAACAGTGAGGTCACATGTTTTAATCATATTAGGTCGTTCCTTCCGATGAAACTTCACGTCTTTATCCTGCTTAACTTATTCTGCAATTTTTACTCATTAACTCCACCTTCCCCTACTTAAAACACCACACATGAATCATCCATTTTTATTTCATTTGTCTTTTCTTTTACAAGATTCTCGTTGGAGAAAAGCCAAACCAAAAAGAATCTACAATATTGATTAAGAAAAAGAAGATTCTATATCCAATGTAATTTTTTATAAAGTTAACATGTTTCTTCATCGTCATTGAAACTTTATAAGTATTATTTTGTGGTAATATGATTTAAAAACTTAATTAAGGTTATTGAAATATGAAATTTGTTTGTTTATGAGGTAAATGATTTTTTCCGTAAGGATTTTACTAGAAGTGTATAGATACGATTTTGTATAGATTTGAATCAATGATTTTTCAAGAAGAACTATGTTCAAGGTTGCATAAGTATACAAATATATTCATTTTAATTTGAATTTATCATTTTTAATGATAACTTACTTAATTTTTGGATATAAATAATAATAATAATAATAATAATCTAATTTTTAGTTATAGTTAAGGTAGACACCAAATTAGTGTATGAGATTATTTTGTTTGTTTAATCATTGGATACAAATAATAATAATAATATAATTTTTAGGTCATGGTCAAGTTAGACACCAAATTGGTGTATGAGACTCCTTTGTTTGTGGGATAAGAGACCTTCGTGCAAGGATTTGACTACTAAAGTCTACGGAGGTGTACATACTGTACCTCCCTCTAGATTTGAACCTGTAACCTCTTAAGAGGAAACACATGTTCTTAACCATTAGACCTGCTCAAGTTGTACTATATATTGATGTTTTTTTTATTTTTTATTTGTTATTTGTTTCTCATATTCGAGTACCATCTACTCTTGAAATCATACCTTTTTGTTTTTCTTTAATTAATAAGTTATTGATGTTACAACCTTGCTTTCAACTTGAAAGCATTATGAACCACCTATAATCCTTTAAAGAACTCTCTCGATCCTCACCTTTCCCTACATTACTTTACCTTATGTCCCAAACTCTCATCATCCTTCATCCTAACCTCCCTCTCTATAAGTGTTTTTTTTACTCTTATCTCCTTTTGTTGTTCCAGATGTTTTACACATATTGTTCGTCGCAACTATGCCCAACCTCGGGGATTGTCCTTTTATGCTATCCAATCTATAAACTCTTAGTGGCCTATTCTCTCTGATGTCTTAGTTTTTTCTCTCTCGTTCTATACTTTAAACCCTAATTTGTTCCTCTTAATTACTGAATCACAGGTTTAAATTTTAACTAATATGTAGGAAAGTGTAATTAATATATAAGAAAGTGTTTGAAAAAATGGGATGCAAATGTAGTATTTAGTATTTTGATCTCAATTTTTATTTTTTTTCTCATCCATGGCTTCGACCGGAGGAGGGAACTCAACTCTCTCTTATGGTCGTATCATCGTAGGTTGCCACTCTGGTCCCCACAACCTATCCCCCTCAAAAGCTTCCAAACAATCTGAACTGATCATTGCTTCTAACAAAGATAAAGGCAAACAAACAGTATCAGGGAACCAATCGCATGCAGCCAGCCTAAGATATCACTCAGCCCTTGCCTTGGGCTCCACCAAGAGTTGTCTTCCCAAAGCTGTTGAGAACCCAAAATACGAGGTAAAAACAAAAACAATAGGTGGATACATCTAACATATGTAGGAACACGCTTTCATTGGAAAATTCATGGGCATATGGCCAATAGAGAAAGCACTAGTCTGGTGGACAAAAACAACATGGAAGCCCAAAGGTCAAATCGACCTCAAACTCGACTCAAAAGGTTTTTTTACTGCAGTCTTCTCTAATTTGGAGGATAGAGACATGGTCTTCGAAAACGACCCATAAATTTTCAATTATGTAGGTCTTCACTTCTGTCCTTGGACTGAAAGATTCACACCGGAGAAAGAAGATTTTACATCAACACTAGTCTGGATAAGACTATACTCCCTCCCCCATGAGTTTTGGAACTAGGAAATTTTTGAAGGAATTGTAACCACCTTGGGGAATTTTATTAAAACTTCGGAAGTAACAAAGCAAGGTTGCTACACAACATACGCCCGAATTTGCGTATATATAGACCTCACCAAAGCCCTGCCAGCATCAATCAACCTCCTCTATCAAGATAATGAATGGGTTCAAACTATGGACTATGAACACATTCATTTTTGTTGCAGAAGATGCCATGAACATGACCACCTATTTCGGGACAACTCGTTAACGCTTTAAGCCTATCTCAATCCCCCCTCAAAACAACGAGATGCAAAAGGTTATAAACAGGTCACACTCGGGAAAACATCCAAGAAGACATCTAATTCACATCTTCCCTAAGTTGGTTTCAAATCCCACAACTCATTTGAATCCCTATCACAAGAAGAAGACAACCATGACCCACTCGAAGACTAGGAACTTCAGTAAGGACGAACCTCAACAAATCCTCTAGAGGACAAAGTGAAAAGGTGCAAGGTGATGAATAATGAGACAACCACAAACCAAGACAAAGACGAAGATATGTAGGATGACATGCAAGAACATCCAGGCTCAGATGAAGGGGAGGATATGGATCTTAATGATCTTGATCTCAACTGCATCGAAACACCATGCAAAAAGCAAGATCCCAACTCCATACCGGAACAACAAGTGCAACTCTTGAAGGACGCTTTAATTCAAAATCAAATATTCAACGGGCCCTCCTGACAAGGTATGACCCTGAATCCTTCTCTTGGCATCAAACCCTCTTCCTCCATTCCCTCGATAACATTATGAGAAGAAAAAAAAAAGAGGTAGACGCTCAAACCAACAACTTCTCAAAGATCTAGGGGAATTTCTTGTAAACTCAGGCTACATAGCCTTAATGACCGACAAATACCAGGAAATTTTCGAAGGAATTGGCGACACCTTGATGACTTTTATTAAAATTTTGAAAGTAACAAAGCAAGGTCGCTACACAACATATGCCTGAATTTGCGTGTATATGGACCTCACCAAAGCCCTGCCAACATCAATCAACCTCCTCTATCAAGATAATGAATGGGTTTAAACTATGGATTATGAACACATTCCTTTTTGTTGCAGAAGATGCCATGAACACGACCACCTATTTCAGGACTGCTCGCTAATGCCTTAAGCCCATCTCAATCCCCCCTCAAAACAATGAGATGCAGAAGGTTATGAACGGGTCACACTCAGGAAAAAAATCCAAGAAGACATCCAATTCACATCCTCCCTAAGATGGTTTCAAATCCCACAACTCATTCAAAGCCCTGTCACAAGAAGAAGACAACCATGACCCACTTGAAGACCAGGAACTTCAACTAGGAAAAACCTCAACAAATCCTCTAGAGGATAAATTGAAAAGGTGCAAGATGATGAATAGCGAGACAACCACAAACCAAGACAAAGACAAGGACATGTAGGATGACATGCAAGAACATCCAGACTCAGATGAAGGGGAGGATATGGATCTTAATGATCTCGATCTCAACTCCACCACAACAACATGAAAAAAACAATATCCCAACTCCATACCGAAACAACAAGTGCAACTTTTGAAGGATGCTTTAATTCGAAATCAAATCTTCAATGAGCCCTCCTGACAAGGTATGACCTTGAATCCTTCTCTTGGCATCAAACCCTCTTCCTCCATTCCCTCAATAACACCATGGGAAGAAAAAAAAAGAGGTAGACGCTCAAACAAACAACTTCTCAAAGATCTAGGGGAATTTCTTGTAAACTCGGGATGCATAGCCTTAATGACCGACAAATACCACCCCACCCCCCTGGTTCCCAATGAAATTCATCTCCTAGAATATAAGAGGCCTAAATGGAAAAACCAAACACAGATTGCTCAAGCAAAAAACTATGCAAGAAAAACCCACTATCATTATGATCTAAGAAATTAAATGCCCCAATATTATCCTTCAAATCTTGGCCTCCAGACTCTGGCTAGGATCCCAAGCAATAGCCCTAGATACCCAAGGTGCTTCCGACGGTCTAGCTCTCATATGGAATCCTGCCATCGTCACACTCTTTGACTTCTTCTCCACTAATTACACCCTCTCCGCTCACTTCCAACTTGTTGGATCCTCCTTCATCGACTTCCTTACTAATGTTTATGGCCCCAACTCCTCTTCTAAAAAATATTCCGTCATCACTTCTCTGTTTTCTCTACAACCCCTCTTTCTTGATCAATCTTGGTTAATTAGAGGAGACTTTAATCTAATCACTTCACTCTCGAAAAAACAAGGTGGTCTCATATGACTCGACCTTGACTCTCAATCCTTCCTTGATGTTATCCACACTCTCAACTTGGTGGATATTGAAAATACAAATGGTACTTTTACCTTAAATAACCACATAAGAGACCATCGTCAAATATCCTCTCATTTAAACTGCTTCCCCGTGTCTTAACCCATCCTCCTAGCCAACCTTCACCCCCTTGCCTCCATCCTCCTGTTTGTTGGCTTGGATCATTGGCCAATCTTTATCCACCTCAATTTGCATGGTAGTCCCATTAACTGTCCCTTTCGATTCAAAAGCTTATGGTTAACCCATCCCTCCTTCCTCTCCAAATTCAAATATTGGTGGTCTGATTACAACCCCTCCTCTAGATCCCCCATGCATAGATTTCGACAGAAGCTCAAATATGTTAAACAACAACTCAAAATCTAGAATAAAAAAGAGTTTGGAAACATCTTCCAAGACAAGAAACAAGTCATAGCTCATTTAGAACAACTTCAACAAACAATGACCCAAGAAGGCCGAATGGAAAATCTTGTTCAAGAGGAAGAACGCCTTCAACATGAGCTGAATAAGCGGGAAAACCAGGAATAAATCCTATGGAAGCATAATTCACGAATCCCCTAGGTTAAAGAAGGGGAAAATAACTCACAATTGTTTTATAGATCAATGACCCAACACCGTGACCACAATTGTATCCTCTCCATCAAAGATAATCAAGGCAACAATCTAATGGAACATAAAGACATTGAAGAGGAACTGGTCCACTACCTTCAAACTCTCTTAATGAAACCATAACATAATCGAAAAACTTCCTTTCACAAAATCACCCAACACATTCCCTCCCTCGTCTCTCCCAAACAAAATGAAGCCTTCATGAGGCCCATCACCCTTAAAGAGCTAGAACAAGTTGTTTTCGCCATGCCAAAAAACAAATCTCCAAGCCGTGACAGGTTTACTACATACTTCTACTAAGCATGTTGGCCTACTCTTAAATGAGACATTAGGGTTGTGGTTGAAGACTCTCGACTTCACTCCAATTTCTTACCTGCACTCAATGCGACCTTTCTTGCCCTTATATAGAAAGAGGAAAAAGTGGAAGATCCCAACAAATTATGCCCCATAGCCCTATATAATGTCATCACAAATTGCCTTAAATCCCTTCTACCCTCATTAATTTCCACCAATCATGCATGATACGTAGAGGGAAGACAAATTCTTGATGGAATCAATATGGCATGTGAAGTCATTCATTCCCTCAAAACTACCAAAACCCCAGGAATGCTCCTAAAGTTGGACTTTTCAAAAGTCTTTGATAAGCTTAATTGGAAATACATTCAATAGGTACTCATTGCTTTTGGATTCTCCCCCTCCTGGATAAAATGGATCTTATCCCTCACTTCCTCAACTTTCTTTTCCATTCTAATCAATGGCTCACCCTCCAGAACTTTCTCCCCTTCCTACGACATCAGGCAAGGAGATCCCCTTTCCCCCTTCCCGTGACATCAGGCAAGGAGATCCCTTTTCCCCCTTCCTGCAACATCGGGCAATGAGATCCCATTTCCCCCTTCCTTTTCATCTTATTAGCGAAAGGTCTTGGACGATCCATCAAAGTTGTCATCGCCAACCATAAGATCAAAGGCATATGAATACACAATGTGGATCGTGTTGATTTTTCAATAAGCTAGGTTAAGCATGTAGTTCATTTCAATTTTGCATTTGTCTTAACCATTTGCAACAACCAAGATCACAAGAAGAAACACCATGCACAAGAACACAAGAAGTATCCTAGGAAACCCTTCTCAACAAGGGAAGAAAACCCATCCAAATCCTTTGCTATATTCTTCAAGAGAAAGACCTTCACCACCAATAAGACTTAGCACACAAGAGGGTGCTCAAACTCTAGAAGACTAGCGCCCAAGAGAGGTGCGCACTTTTCCCAAGAAGATGTACTTGTTGAAATTTCCAAACTTGTGTGAAGGATATGATTGGGGAATCTTCCTTTACTTATATTAGACTCGTCCTATCAACAGAAGTGTCTATTGGCACAATAGGGCCAACCTCTCTAAGTCACATTATAATTAATATTAACCAGATTAATTATCTTTTACATTTATTACTAATCACATTAAGGTGGGGCCGACCTGTACCCTTTACATTACAATTATGGTTATAGGCATGTCTGACTCTTGTACAATATAACAAGGGATCTGATACACCCACTAATGCTCATCCACTAGGGGCACATCCATAGGGATGTCCATATCTTTGGCTCACTTGCATTACACAGAAGAACCAGTTCTTCACACATTTACTTGTGCTCGTCCACAGGCACGCCTACTCAACAGATCTTCTTTCCCACTATATCACACAGGAGAGTCATCTGGAGTTTCTCGTCAACTCTTCTGCTCAGAGGAGGCTAATACATCATCTTCATCTATGTTCTCATGATGATGCACTAAGCACTTTAGGATTTCACACGTTCACCTTGTGCTCAGCCACAGGCACGTCCAACTCAGTAGATCGCCTTTCCCATGAGATAATTATCTAGAGTTCTTCTCAACTCTCTGAATGGAGGAGGTCATCTCTACGTTCTAGATCTGTCTCAGATAGGAACCACATACCCTTCTTAGGGGCTTTCTCTCAAGTTTGTAAGCTGGATAAAGTCTCACATAGCTGCAATGATCCACATCTCACAGGTTTGTAAGATGGAGAATGTCTCACATAGCTGCAATCATCAATAGATCAACCTATATCACATCAATAGTTTGTAGATGATACCACGCTAATGGTTGAACCTATAGTCAAGGAAGCAAAAGCTATTCAACAAGCCCTCTCAGATTTTGAAGAAGACTCAGGTACCTTTCTTAATCTCACCAAGTCTCAAATCTTCTTTTTCAACACCCCTCCAGGGAAGATGTGCTTGCTATAATGAACAAAAATCTCTCCAACTGGTCCTTCAGAAAGCTCAACGCCCTAGGACGTTTAATCCTCCTCAAATATGTTCTTCAGGCCATGCCTCTTTACCTTTTTTTGCTTTAGCTGCTCTGAAATCTATTATGAAAGCAGTGTGAAACCTTCAATGCACTTTCCTTTAGGGGGAGCTCACAAAGAAAGAAAATGGGCACTTATTGCTTGGGACAATTTATGTCTCCCCAAACTCAAAGGGGGTCTAGGGCTCAGAGATCGAGAAACTATCAACATTGTTCTTGGAGCCAAAACACGGTGGTGTCGTTTAACCTCCAAGGACACACTTTGGGCCCGACTAGGGAAATGTAAATACAACCCTCAAGTAAGCACCAAAAATATCATTAGACCCACTGGAGACATTCTGTCATCGATCATTTGGAATACTGCCTAGAAAAACAAACATATTATTCACTCCCATTGCTTTTGGGAAATATGGGACAAACATTCTACTCTCTTCTGGGATGATACCTGGTAGCAACTCCCCCCTCTAAGTCAACACCATGTCGTTGTAGTCCTCAAAGACAGGATGACAAAACAAAATATGATTCAAACTCATCAATATTAGCTTCTCCCCCAACACCAAGACACGTGGAGAACATAGCTTCCTCAGGCACGTTGGAACCCTAACATTTCCCAAACTGATTGGGATTCCTTCTGGCTAGATATTCATCAAAGGAAAATTTGAATTCAAACAAGGCCAGACATTCTTAGATGGGGCTACAAACCAGCAGGATCCTTCACCATAAAAGAACCCTGTAATTTGGCAACAAATGATCAACACATCCCAATACAACCATTATGGGAAAAGATTTGGACTCAACAATTTTGGCCAAAAGTCTCCTTCTTCCTTTGGATTCTTAGCAAAGGTAAAATCCTGAATTGGGAGAATCTCCTAAAAAGAGGCTTTCAAGGACCGACCTATTGTTATCTTTGTTAGGAAAATGGGGAGACAATAGAACACGTGTTCAACATTTGTGCCTTCTCCTCAGCTCTGTGGGACCGAGATGTTCTCCTTTTCAAAACTTCAGATCGCAAAAGGGATAGCATCCCCAACACCATCCAACAATGGAGGACAACCACTTACTCCAACCCCCTGGTCAATCGAGCATGGTAGCTTCTTCCTGGTTTCCTCTTATGTCAGATCCAGAAAGAAAGAAATCAACGTATTTTCAAAGATCACTCCTCACCAGAAGATGAGACCTGACACAAAATCAATCAACGCATCAAGGAAATTATCCCATCTTCAACTTGGCAGCCTCAAGATTGGAATGGATCTCAACAAGAAACCCTCATCCTCCAAAACCTCCACATACAACCTCTTGCCTCTCCTCCCCCTTCCCCTCACTCTCCCCCTCATCCATCCTCCCCCTCGACTTGGTTTCCTACCCCACCTAGCTTCCTCAAGCTGAACTTTGATGGTGCCTCCAAGGGAAACCTAGGCCTAGCTAGCTTTGGAGGCACTTTTCAGAACAACCATGAAAAAATCATCAGGATCTATGCCATCTTCATTGGAATTAAAAGCAAAAATGCAACTGAACTCCAAGCTCTGGAAGTAGGTCTCAACATAGCCATTTGAAAACACTACCATATGCTCATCATAGAAGGGGATTCTCAACTCATTATACAAATGCTCCACAAGCTCCAACACGGTATCCCCTTGAGCAAACTTTCCACGAGTTGGAGACTTTCTACCACTTGAACGCTTACACTCCCTTTTCCCCATAATTGAGGTTGTTATTCCCTCCCATGTGAAACGTTAAGCCAACAAACTCGTTGAATGATTGACCAATGAGGGAATATTTCACTAGATCTATCATGGGATCTTGTCCCCCTCTCCACCTTGCATGAATATTGTTTATTTCTATCCCATGTAAACCACGCTCCACCGTATTGGGTGTCCGAGAAGCAATCATTAAAGGGGTCACCTCCCAAGGATATTAGCCACGCAGCCACCCCACATGTCGGCACATGCCAACCTGCGTCCATCTCTGTCACCTCTTACAATAAACCCCAATCATGGTAAAGGTGTGTGCACGATCTGGCCATCCGCTATCTGTGGTTGTCAAGCTCACACTCTGCATTTGATGGACCATTGGTACTTCTCCTGCACCTGATTCGTCCCTCTCACCTGGCTCCTCATTATGGAAGTTAATCTTGCATCAATCCTAACTAAACGTTCATGCTGTGATCATAATGGTGACATCCCCACCACCTTCTTTGGCCGCAAGCCTACTCCTTTATCATCTCCTCCATCCTCCTTGGGTTTTGTTATCCTGCCTCCCTCTTGTTCATCCCTCATCCCTGTTCCTCTAACTCGTGGTTTGCTTACTCTAATACTCACTTGCTATCATCTGACTTGTCCAACACCTCTCCAATGGCTTGAGGTCACAGTTCTCGTTGTGGCCATGGAAATTATTCTCNTGGAAGCGGACGTTCGAATCCTAAGATGCTTTATCTCTAACGATGAGGTCTTAGAATCAACCCACTCTTAGATTCCAGACACTGGAAATACCAAGGGCCGAGTTTCTCAATACTTAAGGACAATTGGAATATATTAACACATGAAGCTCTTGCTTGGACGTGTTTTAATGGACCGAAAGGAATACAAGGACGAGATTTTACATCAGTTGGATGAGATACAACATCAATCGCGACTTCAGGACCTTAAGATAAATCTTTTGGACATGGAGCTCGCGGGAATCGACCTCTCGAACATTACTTTGTACAACACTCAGGCGACTCCAAATGAGGGCCAACCCTCAACTCAACTCTGATGTCTACCAAGTTTCTTTTTGTTGTTGTTTAATCTAGGAGGTATTAGGATCCCAATCCTACCTCAGCTTTGCCAGAATAGGAAGAATTTATAGGCAAATTTTGTATTATATAAAAAAGACAACATCACTCTTAGTTATGCCCATACTTTTCAGTTTAAAAGACAATATTTTCATATCACTTAACACAGTTTGATGCATTGTTGCTAGTCTGGTTTCCCTAGTGACAAGACAACAACAAGATTTTTGTATATTTTTACTATGGCAATATAATGTTTCAAGATAACATATATAAGCTAGGATATGTTTTATTTTGTATAGTTTATGAATTGTGATGCTTTACTTTTTGAGGCCTATGGTAGGAAGACATATTATGACAAAATAATGAAAGATATTGGTTTTGTGTAAGGAAGAAACTATGATGAGGGATCATTTTAATAATTTCATTTATTTGAAATATATAAATAATGAACATAATGTAATTTTGTTTTTATAATAAAGTTACAATTAAAAAAAAAAAAAAAACATATATTTATAATTGCAAAAATAATCAATAAACAAATTTATCTATCTTAGAAAATATTTATTATATTTTCAATTATAATTCATAATAGTGCACTTTTTATTTATTTACTTTTCTCCACCCTTCCATTTTTTTAATAATAATCTCATCATTTCATAATTTCTTATAACTTATTTATTTTATTTTCAATTATATTTTAAAACGTTGCAATTTATGTGTATTTATTTTTCTTCACCCTTTCATTTTCTTAACCTTAATTTGTTCTTGTTGTTAATTAAACCAAAATCCCTTAATTTTAACTAAAATTTTATTATTTCAAGGCCAGTAAGTGCAGGAGGATATTGTTGGATCTCAGAGGAAATACTATAGCATCTTGAGCATGTCGCTTGGGACAAGTCACCAATAATCAAGCATAAGCCTATGTCTTCCTGAGAGGCATCCTGATAGTCAAGAAAGATAGAATGAAATCCCTAAAAATAATCGAGGACTCTATGGTATTCACTAAATCCATGATCAACAAGTGACTCCCACATATTTCAAATTGGAAACCATCCTCACAATGGCAAGAAATGAATCAAGTTTTTTCTCAGATATATCTTTCTTCCATGTCAAAAGGGGCCTTAACACAATTGTTGATTAGTGGGATAATATAGTCATGAATCTTGATGAAAAACGGGGTATCATTGTTTATTATATCCCTTAATGTTCCCCTTGGATAAGTGGATAATCCCAATAACATTAATTCTGTTAGCGCTCTGTAATTTGCCCAAGGCTGAAAAGGCAATCACAGAGGCAACATCAGAACCGCTTTGAGTCTTGGATCTAGCCTTCCAAGACTCAGAGAGGGATCTCTCTGTATGATGTAGCTTTGTTTGCAGAAATATTAGGCTAGTTATGAAGAACGAGTGTGTTTTGTTATAAAAGGGTTTATAAATTGGTTGAGACAGCTAACACATCCATTGGGCTATGGGGTCTGTAATTAATCAAATCTGAGAAACAATCAGAAATGCCAAAGAAATCCTTCACAAGGCGAGATAACACACTCACTAGATCTTTAATAGTTTAAATGATGATCAGAGGAAAAGATAAGGGAAACAACTTCAACTAACAAGCACTTAATAATCTCTTAATTGAAGATGTTTGGAAGATAAACATTGAAATCTTCAGAATCAGAATCAGGGTATCTGGGATAAATCCTGAGACATAACGCTATTCATAAAGATTAGATTCAGAAAACACAATGGTTACAGAGCAAGAAAACATTTACTGAGAAATCACATCACCAGTAAACATGCACAGGAATCCTGTAAAGAGCCTCTTTCATTAATGGCAGATCTAAAAAATGTTACAGCTCGGTAGCCTCCGGGGCGTCAAGATCCAACCCTATTACATTAAAATCATATCAATAAATAGTATAGCTCTCCTCCTCAAGTTCTGAGAGTCGGTTCAACCGTCTCTGTCGAAAATAGCCACCACTCCCATCAAATTCGGAGTTTTCTGTTATGAGAAATGGACCGTTTTTTCTGCGAAACAGGGGTCCGTTCAGACGTGATTCTCTCTTCAAATATGACACCTGGGAGAAAACTGAAAGAGGTTATTGTAGATGGGCATGTGCTGGACAAAAACCTCCTTCGATTTCGCAAAATTCATCTCCAGCTGGCCGTGGCAGCTCCTGCAAAATCGGAACTGAAACGGAAAATGGCAAATCTGGAAAAATAGGCCTCGAAGATGCCTTCGAACTGCTTTGCTCGTAACTCCGTTGCAAAAACCAAAAAAAGGGTTTTGTTCCTCATCTTGTGTTGACCAAAAATCTCTCTCAGATTTTTAAAATTCGTCTCCGTTTGCTCAGGATCTCCATCGGAAGAAGACATGGTGAAAATGGACAAAAATGGTGAAAATGTGCAAAATTGATTTTTTGGCGGGAAAAATCTCGGACCCCCCCGTTAAACGTAGAATGCATGGGGGGTCCGAGATTAAACCAGGGCGGTTGATTTCCGTGATTAAATCTGGGCCCTTTAAATTAACATGGGGGTTTAACATGACATCGGACCCCCTCGTTAAAAGTCGAACTCACGGGNGGATATGGTGGATGAGGGGGCGCGTGGGTGGAAAATACACGGGGGTTTATGTGAGGGCGGGAGTTGTGGTAGAGGGTAGGTGGTGTAGGAGTGACGTAGGGGGAGTGGGTAGTGGAGGTAGGTGGGGGATGGGACGTGAGGTGAGGGGACGTGAGTGAGGATGAGTGGGGTAGGATAGTTAGACTTAGGGTAGTTCATGTTAATGTATTTTTTATTTTTTAATTTTTAAATATTTTATATTATGTAATGTTTTAGTTTTATTATATTATATTTTTTAATTTTTAATGTATTTTAATATTTTTGCTTTTTTTAATGTTTTTTTAAATATTTTTAATTTTATTTAATTTTTTATAATTGTTTTTTAATTTTAATATATTTTACTTCTTTTTGTATTTTTTAATGTTTTTAAATGTTTTATTTTAATTTAAACTAACCTAACTTTTAACTTACTTATTAATTAATCACTAACCTAGATTACTAACTAAATTAATAATTAATCAATTAAAAATTAATTAATGATTAATTAATTATTAAATAGTCATTATTAATCAATTTAAACATAGACTAACCTTATCACTAACATTTTGTTTATCCTAAGTCCATTTACGCAGGGATGGAAGGCGGGATAATGGAGGCTGACGAAAGACAAGGGGGAGAGGATGCAGCGGATGAAGGATGCAGCAAGGTGATGGAGGGTCGAGTGAAAAGAATGGAGGGA
>ML799094.1:217583-230855 GCA_009831015.1 Picea engelmannii | reverse complement strand
CGCTATTCATAAAGATTAGATTCAGAAAACACAATGGTTACAGAGCAAGAAAACATTTACTGAGAAATCACATCACCAGTAAACATGCGCAGGAATCCTGTAAAGAGCCTCTTTCATTAATGGCAGATCTAAAAAATGTTACAACTCGGTAGCCTCCAGGGCGTCAAGATCCAACCCTATTACATTAAAAGCATATCAATAAATAGTATAGCTCTCCTCCTCAAGTTCCGAGAGTCGGTTCAACCGTCTCTGCCGAAAATAGCCACCACTCCCATCAAATTCGGAGTTTTCTGTTATGAGAAATGGACCGTTTTTCTACGAAACAGGGGTCCGTTCAGACGTGATTCTCTCTTCAAATATGACACCTGGGAGAAAACTGAAAGAGGTTATTGTAGATGGGCATGTGATGGACAAAAACCTCCTTCGGTTTCGCAAAATTCATCTCCAGCTGGCCGTGGCAGCTCCTGCAAAATCGGGACTGAAACGGAAAATGGCAAATCTGGAAAAATAGGCCTCGAAGATGCCTTCGACCTACTCTGCTCGTAACTCCGTTGCAAAAACCGAAAAAAGGGTTTTGTTCCTCATCCTGTGCTGACCAAAAACCTCTCTCAGATTTTTAAAATTCGTCTCCGTTTGCTCAGGATCTCCGTCGGAAGAAGACATGGTGAAAATGGACAAAAATGGTGAAAATGTGCAAAATTGATTTTTTGGCGGGAAAAATCTCGGACCCCCCCCCTCGTTAAACGTAGAATGCCTGGGGGGTCCGAGATTAAACCAAGGCGGTTGATTTCCATGATTAAATCTGGGCCCTTTAAATTAACATGGGGGTTTAACATGACATTGGACCCCCCCCCTCGTTAAAAGTCGAACTCACGGGGGGTACGATATTAAACAAGGCACGTGAGGGAGGATGAGTGGGGTAGGATAGTTAGACTTAGGGTAGTTCATGTTAATGTATTTTTAATTTTTTAATTTTTAAATATTTTATATTATGTAATGTTTTAGTTTTATTATATTATATTATATTTTTTAATTTTTAATGTATTTTAATATTTTTGCTTTTTTAATGTTTTTTAAATATTTTTAATTTTATTTAATTTTTTATAATTGTTTTTTAATTTTAATATATTTTACTTCTTTTTGTATTTTTTAATGTTTTATTTTAATTTAAACTAACCTAACTTTTAACTTACTTATTAATTAATCACTAACCTAGATTACTAACTAAATTAAAAATTAATTAATTAAAAATTAATTAATGATTAATTAATTATTAAATAGTCATTATTAATCAATTTAAACATAGACTAACCTTATCACTAACATTTTGTTTATCCTAAGTCCATTTACGTAGGGATGGAAGGCGGGATAATGGAGGCTGACGAAAGACAAGGGGGAGAGGATGCAGCGGATGAAGGATGCAACAAGGTGATGGAGGGTCGAGTGAAAAGAATGGAGGGAGGAAAACGGAATCACCTGAGCTATACTTCGTCACCGAGAGAGATGTCAAATCAACAGTCGAAGTATCTATTCGCCTATAATTATAGGACCCTAACAAATTCTACATGATTAAATGCATAGATCATCATTTCATGTGCTTCGAATTGGGAGCTCGGAGGATGCACCATAGTACTTATGGCATGCGAACATTTAACCAAGACCCGGGTATTGAATAAATTAAATTTTTAGTGTGCAATTGTGGTGGGATAATGGTAAGAGCAGGCGATCGAACTAGGCACCCCGATGGCCACAATCCCCTGGTTCACATGAATTTATTATTGGCTTGTTGATTGGCATCATTAGTGTTGGTATCTACATTAGATTTGTGCCTAGGGATTCATCTCTTGCGGACATTGGTGATACTTTATTTAACAAGCTCAATAGAACCTCCCAATTTCAAGTGGCTTCTCTTTTGGTCATGATTTAGAATCTGGAGCGTGGAGAACTTTGTAAATCCTAATGCTATGTATTTGATAGCTAAAAATTTGTTATGGGTTTGCAATTTGAATTGGATTAGGACATTGGTATCTATAGATTTTTCTCACACTTTTCCATCGTTATTAAGAAACTCATTGAAGCCTCACCTTTGCTTGTTGTTTAGCTTGCTTGAATCTTCCCATCTACTATGATAGTGTTAATGGTTATTGCATGAATTCCTTTGGAGAAAGTTTTACTTCTCACTTAATTAAGAATCTTGTCTTTGAAAGTTTAGTTTCAAGATCTTGCTTTGATCTGGGAATTTGGGAAAAGTTTATATATCAGGGTGTCTTGAACAAAGGTTTAGTTGTTGGAATTTCTATTGTGAATTGTCTTTGTCCTTTGTTTTTTGGAAATCCGCCGAGTTTCTCCTCTTGTTTCATCTCAATCTAAAGGTTTTCTTTGGGTTTTATTTCCTTTGAGTTTAATAGCCCCAATAAATTCAGTGTAAAGAATTTTGGTGTTGATCCTTACCCTATCACTAATTTGGATCTAGTACCCAGAGTTCAAGGGAGAATCGATTTCTTATAGATGGGATACAAGACTCCTCTCTATCCAAGCATCTCTCAATCTTTTTAGATAGCAAAGGTGCACAACATGAACGACAAGGATCTCTTAGGATTTAGAGGAACTTTGTGAAGTCATGAATAAGGCATAGGTTTCAACAAGAGGAGCCTCCTTTCAATAACTACAAAGATTGATAAGCACCACTATATATCACAACTTGCTAACATAATGAATATGTTAATCCACCCAAAGCGAAGAATCAATATCCTTTAAGCTAAACGTAACATGGTAAGGAATTTGGCCTTGAATCTTCGTCAATAATCTCAGTCTTTAGCCTCTAATAAACAAGCATCCGACAATTCTATGAAGATGAACTTCAAAGAAGAAGAAACAATCCATCAAATTCATGAGCCAATGAACTTGGAACAACAAATATCCTTCCCCTGTGATGTGGGGTAAGACAAGGCAAATAGTAATAAAGTCTTTCATTAATTTTCATGTACGCTAAAGTTGTTAGAATCTCAAGAGTCTTTGTCAAGGAGGCCACCAACAATAATACTTCGAACATCTTTTATGTAATATGTTTTGAACTCCTTTTGTAGTAGCACCGAACCACCTAGTCTTAATTTTGAAACTCTAGATAATTTTTATGTGATTAGTATTAGCTCCACTACAACCCATTATCAATACAATACATTTATTTTAACTAAAATAAAATTAGTTCATGATTCCTTCCCATTGTCATTTTAATTTATTTACTTCTTATTTGTTTCTTCAATTTAACTATGATCATGATTTCTTCTCCCAATTACCATCTTAATTTCCCTACTTCTTATTTACTTCTTCAATTATTAAAATTAAATAATGCATACTTAATGTCATCTTTTGTTAAAGTTATTTGACATTTTCATAGTCGTCGTGGTTTATATGCTATAGTTTATTATATTTATTTCACTTATGAAAGGTGAGTCAAGTCCACAAAGGAGAGAGTTGTTATTGCTTCCATCGAGGTTTGAATTTTTCAAAAAATTGACATATTTACCTTCTTAATAGGTCAATAGTGCTCAACATTTAGTTAAACAAAAGTTATTCAAATTTTCTTTATATTCGTTTTATAGTTTCATATTTCTCATGTATTCTACTTTAAATTAAAACTCTTTTTCTTTACATAAGCATAACTTTCATTATTAGTCCCCGCCAAAGGGAATGCAAGGACTATAGCATTTGATTGAGCATTGACCATCAATTACTTTGCGTTTGACCAGAAATAATTTTATGCTTTCCAAATTTGTACATAGAAGAAAATAAATAATTATTTTTTATATTATTTAAATTGATTTGATCAAACATGATATTTGCTAACAAGATCGATATCTTATTGTCGAGCTTGATATATAAGCTAAGCTTTTCACTCTATTATAACTTCATTGAATCTAAAGTGATTTTTTCTCCAATGTTACACACCCTAGGTTTTCAATCTATTATAACTTCATTGATCTGTCGGAGAAACTTCATTGATCATTGATTATCTTTCTGACATGATTTTTTTTAGGATGACGATGATGAATTATATTGCTTGGAAAATATATCAAATTGATCTATGTATACATTATAGTGAGGTGATGATGCACCGCCTCATCGCCTTCCTTGCATGCTAGGATTGCCATACCGCCCCCAAGTCTTCTCCTAAAACAAGACATACCTAGAGAGATGCATACATATCTATATATGGCTCACCTACATATGTATATCGAAATCAACTAGAAGCACCACTAGAAGCATAAGAAGTCAGGTATGCATAATATATATACCAATTGTTATTGATTTAAACAAAGTATGTAGTATATTTAACATACCATATACAATAGTAGAGCTATTTGATTGAGTTATTGATCCTTTTGTTGAGTAAGTACCACTGGAAGTACCTGTAGAAGAAGCAACTTAAGCACCCCTAGCAACGTGTTGTACAAAACTAAAGTCGACAGGTTTCATTTCAAGTTGTAGATCGAAAAGTAGATTCCAATCCAGTCCCAGCTGATTGTCGGGTAAAATTTCGATTGCATTTGATTGGGTGGAAGCTTCCCCAGTTGATTGATAACCATCAACAACTTAAGACCCCATTGGAGTTGAACCACTATAGCTGCCAACAGAGTTAGACACCGACAATTGATCTATTTGGTTCTTATACAATAGCATTTTATCCATGGTTGGAATAAGCACCACTAGCAACATACTTTCCAAGTCAATATCCAATCGATGAAGGCTTCTTCCATGGCTAAGCTTCATTGCCATCACAATACTACTAGCCCTACAAATAGAAGTTACTACCAGTGACATGGGAGCTTCAGAGGATCACAACATGTCATTGAACCATGATTTCCATGGGTAAGATAAACTCCTCTATTCACTCTATGTGCAAATTTTCATCGCTACAATTAATAAGTACAAAGATCTTTGGACCACTGAAACTTATCACAAGAGTGTATTTAGTTGTAATGAACAAATTCAAAAAAATCGTAATTGGACGAACCACTTCAAAATATTTGAGGCATGTGGAAGGAACATATCGTTAAAATCAAAGAAGAAGCAAATAGGTACGTTCATTAAATAAAAAAGGCCCAAATTTGCGTAAAAATAGAAAACAATTCATATTTTCCAAAACAACCATAATGATCTTTCTCTAAACTCCCACTGAGATCCTACAACATCAATTTTAAATTTTTGTAATCTATTCATGCCATCAAACTCTAACCATAACTCAGTATTTGATGAAATCTATAAACCCAAACCATAAATAAACACTTAATGTGTAAGGAAACACTTAAACCATCATATTAGAGTATACCAAATTGACATTTCACCCTCTGAGAGCAAGTGTTTTGTGGGTGAGGGGACTTAGGTGACAATATAAATGAATTATGTGATGAATTTTATAGAAAAAAGAGAGCAAGCACTGAGAGGTGAGATGTTCGATTCCTTTTGCTAAAGAGTTCTGCACAAATTTCTCGATAACAATGTCGTTACATGTGATTGGAAGGCCAGAGGAAGACACCCACCCAGCTGTCCTAGGAAAATTTATTTCGATGTTCATCTTCGTCTTCGCCTGGGAAGGATCTTGCATGCCTTTCGGTAAGTAAAATTCGCTTCTAAGATTATTCCATTTAAATTCTCTAGCTTTGTACTACATGCTAAAACCCACTCTCTTATTTTTCCTCTAGAATTGATCAGAGCGCTGGTTTGAAACACATTGGAAAAAAACTCACTTGGATTATTGTCCCCACATAATCTCTTGCTGTATTTTCTACTAGAGCACTAGATAAACCGTCCACTTTGAACCAACCACAAGGTTGACTAAGACTTCTATGAACCTTGTCACTTCAAATCCTTTTTTGAATCCTCTTCTTTGAGCCATGTGATCTTCCAGTGCATATAAAGCCACACCACTCCTCTAGATTCATTATCTTTATAACTGAAAGATATGATCAATAGCTTTGTCGAATCATAATGATTTCCAATCTAGAATAGACTACATCTTAGGCTGCATTCACATATCTCTACAATGGTCATTGCAGATTTTCTAGTGGAAACGACCTAGAGGCGAAGGAGCCACGAATTGGTATGGAGGGCTGGAAAGAATCAAAGACTCTGCATACAAGCCATGGCGGTAGTAGATGGAATGTAGAGGATTCACCTTCAACACCAACGCCACAGATTTGCCATCCAGACGGCTTGGAAAATAATGGCAGAGATGTCCTTGTTCCAGGTTTGAAGCTAGGTCTTCACACTCTTCAAACATGTGTAACATTAGCTAGATTAAAGAGCTAGCCTTTTCAGTTGTGCAAAAATACGATACCACAGAGGCTTCTAGCTGCGCTCTACAAGGGTTGCATGCACTAACTATTGGGTTTCCCAGTGTGCATTGTGTTGATGTGTTAGAATGCATGTGCACCTGAACTGTATAGGCTCAAGTTCTAATTAAGTGGACTGTGCACCTGAACTATACAGGATCGAGTTCCAATTAAGTGGATTGGGCAGGCTCAGGGTCCAATTAAGTGGACTCTGTAGGCTCAGGTTCTAGTCCCAAGAATAGTTGAAGAGAAGGGAGGACAGTGGATTAACCTATGCCAATTTCATGCCATGAATCACCTACACCTACTCCGCTAGGTAAATCTTCTCGAAAAGGGAAAAAGGCCATGAAATTGAAAATGGTGCACCTGCAATGGGAAGTTGGATGGGAAAATTGAATACATGGTAGGAAGGTGGCAAGGACCGCATGTTTTAATATTTCTTAATAACATTTATGTTGGTCACACGTGGGGAAGTTGGAACCTGCTCTTTTCGTTCAATGCTTACTAGCTTATGTTTTATGGTATACCTAATATTTGTTTAGTTAACAATCTAATGAAAACTTAGACTAAACCTCTAATTGTATACTTTCGTCAACAATATCTTTTTGATAATAATCATCTTTAACACCTTAGAAGCAATATTTTTTAAAACATTAATAATAACTTTAGGTTAATACTAACTATATTTATGTTGTATTGTTTTGAAATTGTTTAAATTAACTCTTATTCATACTTAACCATTAATCATAAGTAATCAACTAGAGTTTTGATCAAATTAGAAACGCCTTGAACTATTTACATTAAACACCTTCAAATTTAGTTATACATAACATGAAGAGATTCTAGCGTTTTGATTATCTAAATATTGACTTGATTCATAACATATATCTCCAACCACTTGAGACTGTATTTTTTTGGCGTTTAGTTATACATAACATGTAGAGATTATGACGTTTTGATTATCTTAATATCAACTTGATTCATAGTGGATATCTCAAACTGCTTGAGACTGTAATTTTTTAATCTCATAGTGGATATCATAGTGGATATCTCCTACAGTCCATCCTTTGAGCATGTAGTTTATACGACATAATTTTTTATTAATTATATGGCTTAGTCATTGCAATTTAGGTTGGATGCAGGCTTATCTGATTATTATATTATTCTTGTAATGACATCCATTGTTGCTACACTAGATATAACACGTTCTTTAATTTACACGTAAATTGCTTATATTTAATATGACAATTGATTCAACATAATGTTAACTCTCACAAATAATCAGACAATGATAACATTGCAACAATGACCTACCTTCTCACAACCTCACTGAATAGGTTCAATTTGTCAAGGTTTCCATATGTGTCATACATACACATATCGTCCAGAACAATATTCAAGCACAGGTTGGGAATCAGTGATTTTTTTTCGTTTATTTTGTTTGCCAGCTATCAAAGTTGTAGAATGAATGTGTCGACAAATGCAACGTTACCATAGAGAGGAGGCTTGGGTAGCCGAAGTCGAAACACAACTTGCATTTGAAGTCCATTTCAATGCTTTTTGCTTGCTCAAAACTAGATTCACAATAACTATATGGTGTTTCATAATTTTCTTGATTGAGTTTTTCATGGGGTGTACGTTAGGGTAAGTGTGGGTAAGGTCGATAAATCTAGCGTCAATTACCTCGAAGAAAACCTCACCTTCCTGCAGATGGGATATATCTAGCAAAGTGAAATTTAGGTAAAATGAGCTATGGGATTGGGCTCATCATTCATACACTGGAACCGATGCTCCTACTGACTTCTTTGAATCCACTGCATGCTATGTTTCTAGATCATTTGTTGGTGAATCAACAAATGAAACTAGTGCTTTCAGTCAGTAAATTGCCCTTGTCAGTGTTTTTTTATCGAAATATAATAGGTTATGCATTTTCTAGGTCAACTATTAATTCAAATGCTTTCTCTGCCTAATATGCATTTGGCATACTGGAGCTTATATGCACGCTTGTCAATGCATAAGAGTGTAATATTTAGACTGTATAAGGGTATAGGAAACCAGGATGCAGTCGTCAACATTTCTCCAAGCTCATGGGCCTCGTATCTCACACAGTTTATGCCTCGTATAGCAGGTGGTCTATGATGGCGGTGGCCATGTGATAGTACATATATTGTCAACTGTTAAAGTACATGACAACATGTGCCCTCTATTCAAAGACTCATCTATTGCATTTTTATTGCGAGATTATGACGTCGTTCTTCGCGGTAATCACGAGAATACTAATACTACAATAAACCAAAAAAAACTTTAAAACTTCTACTTATCGGGAGGATATCACCACTACACTAGCACTGATTTATTTATGACAATGTTCTCTATATTCAAATGAATTTATAAAAATAGTAAAATGTTCACATAAAATATTGAGCTTAAACTCTCCAACATAATTAGATAAACAAAATAAAAGAACAAAGTCAATATCATCATATATAAACATGAGATATCATTAAAAGAAAAATAAGGTTTAGCAAAGGTTTTAGTGGACTTCCTTCTTCCTTATATATTTTAGTGGAAATTTTTAATTGAGGTGGTAAGAGGAGGTTTTTATGAAAAAAAAAAGTCTTCCAGTGCACCCTAAATGTAATACTACATTGATGTATAATACAAAACAATCCATCAATGCATTGCGATTAGGGTAAAATTAAAAGAAAAAACAATTACAATAAATGATTTTTCATTTTTATCATCATCAGTGCTTTCCTCCTCTCCAAGCACAAGTGCTTGTTTTCACTACCCTCTCTCCCACCCTGACGTCCAATGCTTTTGAATTGTGGAATTTGGTCCCCATTCTCCATATGCGATGGATTGAAATTCTCAATTTGATTTTAAAAAGACTCTTGAGATTTTTTTACATTTACATGGCCATGTCTCATTAACGACAAAGATAAAACCAAGCAATTTTCTTTGCTATGCCTCAGTTTACATTTCTGTGGTTTTTTTTTTCTAGTCTAAATTTAGTTTAATTTTTCATTTTTCTAAATGTCAACAATGCACTTACAATCAATTTTCATGAATCATCGTTTTTGCACAAAGAGCTTGTGTCGACATAGTGCTTCACATTTTTGGCAACACATCATGTTGGTCTAGAGTACATACATTAACAATGGTATAGCAAAGGAAGCACCATTCGTGGTGTGTCTAATCAAACATAATGCACCAACTAGAGCTAGGATGCGCTTCAATTCGATTTGGCATGTGCATAACTTGATGCACCGATGTCATTGGACTATTCCCTACATCGACTTTAATGCATCTAAGGAGCCTTAACACAACCATCAAAGCAACTAAGTGTAATGTGGATGTTGCGATGTTTTGAAATTTCCTAGTTGCCCCATGGTTAGTGTAGGTATAGCTCAGTGGCATACAACCAATGATAGTTCAACACATGACACGCTACAAGTAGGGAATCCAATAAGATTAAATGCACTAGTCAGAGCCAATAGGTTGAACACTCTAATTAGACACACATGCGGCTTGGTGCACTATTCCTTGCACTCGCTATAACATATCTATAGACCCTTAACACACAGTTGAAGTAGCCAAATGTTGTGTGGATGTTGTAGTGCTTTATAGTTTCCTTGGTGCCTCATTGTTAATGTAGGTATAGTGCATCAATATATGACTATTGATGGTGCAATTTTCAATGCACCACAATTGGGGCATCGAGACAATTGGAACTTACCACCAAAAGTTATGAGGTGCATTCTATTTGTTTATATGCATGTGCATCTCATCATGCCAACATTATTGTGTTATGCCCTACACCTCCCACAAGACACCCTAATAGCCTTAACACATTGTTGAAGAAAGCATGTGTAATGTCAATGCCACAACACATATTGGTTTCCTCGGTACACTGCAGGTGGTGTCAAGATAGTGCACCAACATACATGCCAACTCGCTAATGGGTTGATGTGTTTGTATGAGCATTGTACACGGGGTGTCTTATAATCTTGAACACATGAGATAAAGGTGGGACATCCAACTTGAATGATTTTTTGCCTTTAGGTTCCAACAACACATTGTCTACAATGCAAGTATATCACACTAGATCATTAATACATTGCTTTTCAGTGCACTTGTTGCACACATCATTGGTGTGGCATGCAAGCCGCATCAATGCATTACAATATCAATACAAACACTTGTCTTCATGTCATGTTGGTATCATCTCGCTTGGACCTATCTTTGATGGGGAAAAGAACATGCATTATAGATGCAATGTTGTGTCATTCTTATCATGACACACAATTGATGGTTCTATGTAGTTTATTGCACTATTATAGAGAAACCAACTATGGGGTGCTTGTTGTATGCTATGATTATAAACACATCAATGCATACATATGTATGATGCACCATGGCAATTTAAACTATGTAGAAGTTTGGACTTTACATGACATATTTGATGAATCAGATTATTATTATTTTATGAAATGCTTTTACCTTATATTTATATATTTTATTCATAACATTTTTATGTGAATCAGGCATCGTGTTGTTCCTACATAGACCCATCTCTATTACATGACCTATTATGTTAGTCTTATGGTGGATACACTCAGGGAGTTCCATGCTGTTAAGGGACAACTATGTGTTACCTTTTTCAAGTGTGAGGATGTATGCGTTGTTTGCCTTGTTCTTAGTATGTTTTCCCATGACACTAGTAATGGATAGCGCATAAATTGTGTTCTTTTCATTACATGGCTGATGCAGGAGCATCGCTCCATCTCAACATGCGCCAACTATCTAGCTCGTTGGTGCCCATTCAAGGAGGCGAGAGGCGCCAACCCTCTCGTCTTGTCCTTGAAATTTAAATCTAATTAAGGCAATTGAATGTTGTCATGCTGGAAGAGTCAAGTTGTGCTTTCGCATAGGTTGTAGATGAGGTCACCTTAAGTGGATGACGGTAGGAGGGATCTAGATCCGATTCGGGCTACATTTCCACTCATTGTAATCTGCCTAAGTAGATAGGCATTTTGAATCGTGATTAGACACCACTAGTGTAGCTTGGAGGGAAAGCTCGTCGAGCCCCTCTTGTATAAATCTTTGTATTGTATGCCCAATAGAGGTTGTTGTTGAGGTTCTGATAGTTATTGATAGAGAGGAGAGTTGAGAGATTAGACTCAGTTGCAGTCCAGACTCATATATTGTAATTGACATTGTCATTAATACAAAAGAACAGATTCCATTGTTTGTAATTTCTTGTGTGATGTATGTCATGTGTGGTTATATGTATGTTTATGTTGTACATGTGTATGTTAGATTTCATCTGCAGGGATAGAGATAAAATCCTCTATCTGTGAGTTTGTTGGATATTTTCTAGTTTCTTTAGGCTAAGTGCAAGGAGTGCGGGACAAAGTGTTGAAACTCTGTGAGCCAACGCAAAGAGTTTGTATATTAACTCTTTCGAGTCAGGGGAGAACGTGCTTGGAGGGCACAACAGGATAATTCACATACTCAAGGAAGAACCTCAAGGTTGTTGAATACATTGGAGGAAAGTCTGTGCAAGAGTAAGCATAGAACAAAGTTGTTGAACACTCTGTAGAATTCTGTAAGGAGGGCATTGAGCAGGTGCAAGTGTGCACAGAACCAACACGTTTTGAAGTGTTGGAGAATTCGAGGAAAACCCAGAGTTACTGAATACTCTGAGGGAGAGAAGCTCTACAAGTGTGCATTGAGCAGATGTAGGAGTTGCCTTGGTAAACCTGAAGGATTTCAGGAAACATGAGGAAGACCTGAGCAAGGAGTGCACCAGGCCAACACTTAGGTAAGTGTTGCGAGAAGCCGTTGAGAGTAAATTTGTATTACAAGCTCAGGAGGAAGAGCATCGAGTTGCCAGGAGGGCACCAAAAATTCCTTGAAGGACGCAGGAGGGCCAAGAACCTTAAAGGTTCAAGCCATCAAAATCTCAAAAGAATTAGCGTTGTCACGCACATAGTATCTACAAGGAGTGCAGGAGGCTGAGAGCAGTCCAATTCTTAGACAGTGAAGTGCTAAGTGTGCACAGGAGTAAGGACATTCCGAAGACCCGAAGTTCTGAAGCTGAGTGGGACCGTCCATCGTCAAGAGAAGACAGGTGGCGACATGTCAGAAGATCCGAGAGATAGAGTTCAGAAAGATTGCATATAACAAAGGGCGATCTTCGTGAAGTTGTGAAGAGCAGAGTGAATCTAGACCATTGGATCCAGAAGGACATGTGGAGGAGATCCACGTATTCCAGAGAAGTGACGCTCTGAAATAAAGGGGAGAGCAGAGCGGAAAGACTCCTGAAGCCTGAAGTATCGAGGGTTGTTGATCTAGGAAGTGACGAGGACCCTTGATCCTCGCATCCATTTACGTTCACCAATTCAGAGTTCGGGGAGAGAATAGGAGTTGGCTGTTGAGAAAAGATTGAATCCCGAATTCCGAAGCGCCTTTCAGGGTTTAGCCCCGGGACACAACTTGAGGTCACATGGGAGAAGGGGCCTAGCATAGAAAGTTAGCTCTCGTCGTCAAATTTCTTCAGAGGGGCCAAGAAAGGGTCTGCGGGTTGGATAAAACCTGCACTTTGGAGAAAGAGGGACCTGTGAAAATTGAATTGGGTTCAGCAGGGACCCGAAGAGTTGATTCGACTCAAGTGACCGAACGATCCTAAATCGGGAGGATGAGCAGCCCCCGAGCAGAGAAGGGGGGGTCTGCAACAATGGACACGATCATTGACATGTGACATTTTACATGTGGCCTAGTATTTTTCTGAGGAACTTTTGTCATGCTCTAGATCGAGCTTGCTATTTCGGGCGCAAGGGGAGGTCTATCTTCTCATATGCATCCGAGCATTTTTGTTTATATTTTGAGAGGTTTCTAGTGAGTAGGCTTACAATTGACCACTTCCCTATCCATT
>ML799094.1:194611-217483 GCA_009831015.1 Picea engelmannii | reverse complement strand
GTTATTAAGAAACTCATTGAAGCCTCACCTTTGCTTGTTGTTTAGCTTGCTTGAATCTTCCCATCTACTATGATAGTGTTAATGGTTATTGCATGAATTCCTTTGGAGAAAGTTTTACTTCTCACTTAATTAAGAATCTTGTCTTTGAAAGTTTAGTTTCAAGATCTTGCTTTGATCTGGGAATTTGGGAAAAGTTTATATATCAGGGTGTCTTGAACAAAGGTTTAGTTGTTGGAATTTCTATTGTGAATTGTCTTTGTCCTTTGTTTTTTGGAAATCCGCCGAGTTTCTCCTCTTGTTTCATCTCAATCTAAAGGTTTTCTTTGGGTTTTATTTCCTTTGAGTTTAATAGCCCCAATAAATTCAGTGTAAAGAATTTTGGTGTTGATCCTTACCCTATCACTAATTTGGATCTAGTACCCAGAGTTCAAGGGAGAATCGATTTCTTATAGATGGGATACAAGACTCCTCTCTATCCAAGCATCTCTCAATCTTTTTAGATAGCAAAGGTGCACAACATGAACGACAAGGATCTCTTAGGATTTAGAGGAACTTTGTGAAGTCATGAATAAGGCATAGGTTTCAACAAGAGGAGCCTCCTTTCAATAACTACAAAGATTGATAAGCACCACTATATATCACAACTTGCTAACATAATGAATATGTTAATCCACCCAAAGCGAAGAATCAATATCCTTTAAGCTAAACGTAACATGGTAAGGAATTTGGCCTTGAATCTTCGTCAATAATCTCAGTCTTTAGCCTCTAATAAACAAGCATCCGACAATTCTATGAAGATGAACTTCAAAGAAGAAGAAACAATCCATCAAATTCATGAGCCAATGAACTTGGAACAACAAATATCCTTCCCCTGTGATGTGGGGTAAGACAAGGCAAATAGTAATAAAGTCTTTCATTAATTTTCATGTACGCTAAAGTTGTTAGAATCTCAAGAGTCTTTGTCAAGGAGGCCACCAACAATAATACTTCGAACATCTTTTATGTAATATGTTTTGAACTCCTTTTGTAGTAGCACCGAACCACCTAGTCTTAATTTTGAAACTCTAGATAATTTTTATGTGATTAGTATTAGCTCCACTACAACCCATTATCAATACAATACATTTATTTTAACTAAAATAAAATTAGTTCATGATTCCTTCCCATTGTCATTTTAATTTATTTACTTCTTATTTGTTTCTTCAATTTAACTATGATCATGATTTCTTCTCCCAATTACCATCTTAATTTCCCTACTTCTTATTTACTTCTTCAATTATTAAAATTAAATAATGCATACTTAATGTCATCTTTTGTTAAAGTTATTTGACATTTTCATAGTCGTCGTGGTTTATATGCTATAGTTTATTATATTTATTTCACTTATGAAAGGTGAGTCAAGTCCACAAAGGAGAGAGTTGTTATTGCTTCCATCGAGGTTTGAATTTTTCAAAAAATTGACATATTTACCTTCTTAATAGGTCAATAGTGCTCAACATTTAGTTAAACAAAAGTTATTCAAATTTTCTTTATATTCGTTTTATAGTTTCATATTTCTCATGTATTCTACTTTAAATTAAAACTCTTTTTCTTTACATAAGCATAACTTTCATTATTAGTCCCCGCCAAAGGGAATGCAAGGACTATAGCATTTGATTGAGCATTGACCATCAATTACTTTGCGTTTGACCAGAAATAATTTTATGCTTTCCAAATTTGTACATAGAAGAAAATAAATAATTATTTTTTATATTATTTAAATTGATTTGATCAAACATGATATTTGCTAACAAGATCGATATCTTATTGTCGAGCTTGATATATAAGCTAAGCTTTTCACTCTATTATAACTTCATTGAATCTAAAGTGATTTTTTCTCCAATGTTACACACCCTAGGTTTTCAATCTATTATAACTTCATTGATCTGTCGGAGAAACTTCATTGATCATTGATTATCTTTCTGACATGATTTTTTTTAGGATGACGATGATGAATTATATTGCTTGGAAAATATATCAAATTGATCTATGTATACATTATAGTGAGGTGATGATGCACCGCCTCATCGCCTTCCTTGCATGCTAGGATTGCCATACCGCCCCCAAGTCTTCTCCTAAAACAAGACATACCTAGAGAGATGCATACATATCTATATATGGCTCACCTACATATGTATATCGAAATCAACTAGAAGCACCACTAGAAGCATAAGAAGTCAGGTATGCATAATATATATACCAATTGTTATTGATTTAAACAAAGTATGTAGTATATTTAACATACCATATACAATAGTAGAGCTATTTGATTGAGTTATTGATCCTTTTGTTGAGTAAGTACCACTGGAAGTACCTGTAGAAGAAGCAACTTAAGCACCCCTAGCAACGTGTTGTACAAAACTAAAGTCGACAGGTTTCATTTCAAGTTGTAGATCGAAAAGTAGATTCCAATCCAGTCCCAGCTGATTGTCGGGTAAAATTTCGATTGCATTTGATTGGGTGGAAGCTTCCCCAGTTGATTGATAACCATCAACAACTTAAGACCCCATTGGAGTTGAACCACTATAGCTGCCAACAGAGTTAGACACCGACAATTGATCTATTTGGTTCTTATACAATAGCATTTTATCCATGGTTGGAATAAGCACCACTAGCAACATACTTTCCAAGTCAATATCCAATCGATGAAGGCTTCTTCCATGGCTAAGCTTCATTGCCATCACAATACTACTAGCCCTACAAATAGAAGTTACTACCAGTGACATGGGAGCTTCAGAGGATCACAACATGTCATTGAACCATGATTTCCATGGGTAAGATAAACTCCTCTATTCACTCTATGTGCAAATTTTCATCGCTACAATTAATAAGTACAAAGATCTTTGGACCACTGAAACTTATCACAAGAGTGTATTTAGTTGTAATGAACAAATTCAAAAAAATCGTAATTGGACGAACCACTTCAAAATATTTGAGGCATGTGGAAGGAACATATCGTTAAAATCAAAGAAGAAGCAAATAGGTACGTTCATTAAATAAAAAAGGCCCAAATTTGCGTAAAAATAGAAAACAATTCATATTTTCCAAAACAACCATAATGATCTTTCTCTAAACTCCCACTGAGATCCTACAACATCAATTTTAAATTTTTGTAATCTATTCATGCCATCAAACTCTAACCATAACTCAGTATTTGATGAAATCTATAAACCCAAACCATAAATAAACACTTAATGTGTAAGGAAACACTTAAACCATCATATTAGAGTATACCAAATTGACATTTCACCCTCTGAGAGCAAGTGTTTTGTGGGTGAGGGGACTTAGGTGACAATATAAATGAATTATGTGATGAATTTTATAGAAAAAAGAGAGCAAGCACTGAGAGGTGAGATGTTCGATTCCTTTTGCTAAAGAGTTCTGCACAAATTTCTCGATAACAATGTCGTTACATGTGATTGGAAGGCCAGAGGAAGACACCCACCCAGCTGTCCTAGGAAAATTTATTTCGATGTTCATCTTCGTCTTCGCCTGGGAAGGATCTTGCATGCCTTTCGGTAAGTAAAATTCGCTTCTAAGATTATTCCATTTAAATTCTCTAGCTTTGTACTACATGCTAAAACCCACTCTCTTATTTTTCCTCTAGAATTGATCAGAGCGCTGGTTTGAAACACATTGGAAAAAAACTCACTTGGATTATTGTCCCCACATAATCTCTTGCTGTATTTTCTACTAGAGCACTAGATAAACCGTCCACTTTGAACCAACCACAAGGTTGACTAAGACTTCTATGAACCTTGTCACTTCAAATCCTTTTTTGAATCCTCTTCTTTGAGCCATGTGATCTTCCAGTGCATATAAAGCCACACCACTCCTCTAGATTCATTATCTTTATAACTGAAAGATATGATCAATAGCTTTGTCGAATCATAATGATTTCCAATCTAGAATAGACTACATCTTAGGCTGCATTCACATATCTCTACAATGGTCATTGCAGATTTTCTAGTGGAAACGACCTAGAGGCGAAGGAGCCACGAATTGGTATGGAGGGCTGGAAAGAATCAAAGACTCTGCATACAAGCCATGGCGGTAGTAGATGGAATGTAGAGGATTCACCTTCAACACCAACGCCACAGATTTGCCATCCAGACGGCTTGGAAAATAATGGCAGAGATGTCCTTGTTCCAGGTTTGAAGCTAGGTCTTCACACTCTTCAAACATGTGTAACATTAGCTAGATTAAAGAGCTAGCCTTTTCAGTTGTGCAAAAATACGATACCACAGAGGCTTCTAGCTGCGCTCTACAAGGGTTGCATGCACTAACTATTGGGTTTCCCAGTGTGCATTGTGTTGATGTGTTAGAATGCATGTGCACCTGAACTGTATAGGCTCAAGTTCTAATTAAGTGGACTGTGCACCTGAACTATACAGGATCGAGTTCCAATTAAGTGGATTGGGCAGGCTCAGGGTCCAATTAAGTGGACTCTGTAGGCTCAGGTTCTAGTCCCAAGAATAGTTGAAGAGAAGGGAGGACAGTGGATTAACCTATGCCAATTTCATGCCATGAATCACCTACACCTACTCCGCTAGGTAAATCTTCTCGAAAAGGGAAAAAGGCCATGAAATTGAAAATGGTGCACCTGCAATGGGAAGTTGGATGGGAAAATTGAATACATGGTAGGAAGGTGGCAAGGACCGCATGTTTTAATATTTCTTAATAACATTTATGTTGGTCACACGTGGGGAAGTTGGAACCTGCTCTTTTCGTTCAATGCTTACTAGCTTATGTTTTATGGTATACCTAATATTTGTTTAGTTAACAATCTAATGAAAACTTAGACTAAACCTCTAATTGTATACTTTCGTCAACAATATCTTTTTGATAATAATCATCTTTAACACCTTAGAAGCAATATTTTTTAAAACATTAATAATAACTTTAGGTTAATACTAACTATATTTATGTTGTATTGTTTTGAAATTGTTTAAATTAACTCTTATTCATACTTAACCATTAATCATAAGTAATCAACTAGAGTTTTGATCAAATTAGAAACGCCTTGAACTATTTACATTAAACACCTTCAAATTTAGTTATACATAACATGAAGAGATTCTAGCGTTTTGATTATCTAAATATTGACTTGATTCATAACATATATCTCCAACCACTTGAGACTGTATTTTTTTGGCGTTTAGTTATACATAACATGTAGAGATTATGACGTTTTGATTATCTTAATATCAACTTGATTCATAGTGGATATCTCAAACTGCTTGAGACTGTAATTTTTTAATCTCATAGTGGATATCATAGTGGATATCTCCTACAGTCCATCCTTTGAGCATGTAGTTTATACGACATAATTTTTTATTAATTATATGGCTTAGTCATTGCAATTTAGGTTGGATGCAGGCTTATCTGATTATTATATTATTCTTGTAATGACATCCATTGTTGCTACACTAGATATAACACGTTCTTTAATTTACACGTAAATTGCTTATATTTAATATGACAATTGATTCAACATAATGTTAACTCTCACAAATAATCAGACAATGATAACATTGCAACAATGACCTACCTTCTCACAACCTCACTGAATAGGTTCAATTTGTCAAGGTTTCCATATGTGTCATACATACACATATCGTCCAGAACAATATTCAAGCACAGGTTGGGAATCAGTGATTTTTTTTCGTTTATTTTGTTTGCCAGCTATCAAAGTTGTAGAATGAATGTGTCGACAAATGCAACGTTACCATAGAGAGGAGGCTTGGGTAGCCGAAGTCGAAACACAACTTGCATTTGAAGTCCATTTCAATGCTTTTTGCTTGCTCAAAACTAGATTCACAATAACTATATGGTGTTTCATAATTTTCTTGATTGAGTTTTTCATGGGGTGTACGTTAGGGTAAGTGTGGGTAAGGTCGATAAATCTAGCGTCAATTACCTCGAAGAAAACCTCACCTTCCTGCAGATGGGATATATCTAGCAAAGTGAAATTTAGGTAAAATGAGCTATGGGATTGGGCTCATCATTCATACACTGGAACCGATGCTCCTACTGACTTCTTTGAATCCACTGCATGCTATGTTTCTAGATCATTTGTTGGTGAATCAACAAATGAAACTAGTGCTTTCAGTCAGTAAATTGCCCTTGTCAGTGTTTTTTTATCGAAATATAATAGGTTATGCATTTTCTAGGTCAACTATTAATTCAAATGCTTTCTCTGCCTAATATGCATTTGGCATACTGGAGCTTATATGCACGCTTGTCAATGCATAAGAGTGTAATATTTAGACTGTATAAGGGTATAGGAAACCAGGATGCAGTCGTCAACATTTCTCCAAGCTCATGGGCCTCGTATCTCACACAGTTTATGCCTCGTATAGCAGGTGGTCTATGATGGCGGTGGCCATGTGATAGTACATATATTGTCAACTGTTAAAGTACATGACAACATGTGCCCTCTATTCAAAGACTCATCTATTGCATTTTTATTGCGAGATTATGACGTCGTTCTTCGCGGTAATCACGAGAATACTAATACTACAATAAACCAAAAAAAACTTTAAAACTTCTACTTATCGGGAGGATATCACCACTACACTAGCACTGATTTATTTATGACAATGTTCTCTATATTCAAATGAATTTATAAAAATAGTAAAATGTTCACATAAAATATTGAGCTTAAACTCTCCAACATAATTAGATAAACAAAATAAAAGAACAAAGTCAATATCATCATATATAAACATGAGATATCATTAAAAGAAAAATAAGGTTTAGCAAAGGTTTTAGTGGACTTCCTTCTTCCTTATATATTTTAGTGGAAATTTTTAATTGAGGTGGTAAGAGGAGGTTTTTATGAAAAAAAAAAGTCTTCCAGTGCACCCTAAATGTAATACTACATTGATGTATAATACAAAACAATCCATCAATGCATTGCGATTAGGGTAAAATTAAAAGAAAAAACAATTACAATAAATGATTTTTCATTTTTATCATCATCAGTGCTTTCCTCCTCTCCAAGCACAAGTGCTTGTTTTCACTACCCTCTCTCCCACCCTGACGTCCAATGCTTTTGAATTGTGGAATTTGGTCCCCATTCTCCATATGCGATGGATTGAAATTCTCAATTTGATTTTAAAAAGACTCTTGAGATTTTTTTACATTTACATGGCCATGTCTCATTAACGACAAAGATAAAACCAAGCAATTTTCTTTGCTATGCCTCAGTTTACATTTCTGTGGTTTTTTTTTTCTAGTCTAAATTTAGTTTAATTTTTCATTTTTCTAAATGTCAACAATGCACTTACAATCAATTTTCATGAATCATCGTTTTTGCACAAAGAGCTTGTGTCGACATAGTGCTTCACATTTTTGGCAACACATCATGTTGGTCTAGAGTACATACATTAACAATGGTATAGCAAAGGAAGCACCATTCGTGGTGTGTCTAATCAAACATAATGCACCAACTAGAGCTAGGATGCGCTTCAATTCGATTTGGCATGTGCATAACTTGATGCACCGATGTCATTGGACTATTCCCTACATCGACTTTAATGCATCTAAGGAGCCTTAACACAACCATCAAAGCAACTAAGTGTAATGTGGATGTTGCGATGTTTTGAAATTTCCTAGTTGCCCCATGGTTAGTGTAGGTATAGCTCAGTGGCATACAACCAATGATAGTTCAACACATGACACGCTACAAGTAGGGAATCCAATAAGATTAAATGCACTAGTCAGAGCCAATAGGTTGAACACTCTAATTAGACACACATGCGGCTTGGTGCACTATTCCTTGCACTCGCTATAACATATCTATAGACCCTTAACACACAGTTGAAGTAGCCAAATGTTGTGTGGATGTTGTAGTGCTTTATAGTTTCCTTGGTGCCTCATTGTTAATGTAGGTATAGTGCATCAATATATGACTATTGATGGTGCAATTTTCAATGCACCACAATTGGGGCATCGAGACAATTGGAACTTACCACCAAAAGTTATGAGGTGCATTCTATTTGTTTATATGCATGTGCATCTCATCATGCCAACATTATTGTGTTATGCCCTACACCTCCCACAAGACACCCTAATAGCCTTAACACATTGTTGAAGAAAGCATGTGTAATGTCAATGCCACAACACATATTGGTTTCCTCGGTACACTGCAGGTGGTGTCAAGATAGTGCACCAACATACATGCCAACTCGCTAATGGGTTGATGTGTTTGTATGAGCATTGTACACGGGGTGTCTTATAATCTTGAACACATGAGATAAAGGTGGGACATCCAACTTGAATGATTTTTTGCCTTTAGGTTCCAACAACACATTGTCTACAATGCAAGTATATCACACTAGATCATTAATACATTGCTTTTCAGTGCACTTGTTGCACACATCATTGGTGTGGCATGCAAGCCGCATCAATGCATTACAATATCAATACAAACACTTGTCTTCATGTCATGTTGGTATCATCTCGCTTGGACCTATCTTTGATGGGGAAAAGAACATGCATTATAGATGCAATGTTGTGTCATTCTTATCATGACACACAATTGATGGTTCTATGTAGTTTATTGCACTATTATAGAGAAACCAACTATGGGGTGCTTGTTGTATGCTATGATTATAAACACATCAATGCATACATATGTATGATGCACCATGGCAATTTAAACTATGTAGAAGTTTGGACTTTACATGACATATTTGATGAATCAGATTATTATTATTTTATGAAATGCTTTTACCTTATATTTATATATTTTATTCATAACATTTTTATGTGAATCAGGCATCGTGTTGTTCCTACATAGACCCATCTCTATTACATGACCTATTATGTTAGTCTTATGGTGGATACACTCAGGGAGTTCCATGCTGTTAAGGGACAACTATGTGTTACCTTTTTCAAGTGTGAGGATGTATGCGTTGTTTGCCTTGTTCTTAGTATGTTTTCCCATGACACTAGTAATGGATAGCGCATAAATTGTGTTCTTTTCATTACATGGCTGATGCAGGAGCATCGCTCCATCTCAACATGCGCCAACTATCTAGCTCGTTGGTGCCCATTCAAGGAGGCGAGAGGCGCCAACCCTCTCGTCTTGTCCTTGAAATTTAAATCTAATTAAGGCAATTGAATGTTGTCATGCTGGAAGAGTCAAGTTGTGCTTTCGCATAGGTTGTAGATGAGGTCACCTTAAGTGGATGACGGTAGGAGGGATCTAGATCCGATTCGGGCTACATTTCCACTCATTGTAATCTGCCTAAGTAGATAGGCATTTTGAATCGTGATTAGACACCACTAGTGTAGCTTGGAGGGAAAGCTCGTCGAGCCCCTCTTGTATAAATCTTTGTATTGTATGCCCAATAGAGGTTGTTGTTGAGGTTCTGATAGTTATTGATAGAGAGGAGAGTTGAGAGATTAGACTCAGTTGCAGTCCAGACTCATATATTGTAATTGACATTGTCATTAATACAAAAGAACAGATTCCATTGTTTGTAATTTCTTGTGTGATGTATGTCATGTGTGGTTATATGTATGTTTATGTTGTACATGTGTATGTTAGATTTCATCTGCAGGGATAGAGATAAAATCCTCTATCTGTGAGTTTGTTGGATATTTTCTAGTTTCTTTAGGCTAAGTGCAAGGAGTGCGGGACAAAGTGTTGAAACTCTGTGAGCCAACGCAAAGAGTTTGTATATTAACTCTTTCGAGTCAGGGGAGAACGTGCTTGGAGGGCACAACAGGATAATTCACATACTCAAGGAAGAACCTCAAGGTTGTTGAATACATTGGAGGAAAGTCTGTGCAAGAGTAAGCATAGAACAAAGTTGTTGAACACTCTGTAGAATTCTGTAAGGAGGGCATTGAGCAGGTGCAAGTGTGCACAGAACCAACACGTTTTGAAGTGTTGGAGAATTCGAGGAAAACCCAGAGTTACTGAATACTCTGAGGGAGAGAAGCTCTACAAGTGTGCATTGAGCAGATGTAGGAGTTGCCTTGGTAAACCTGAAGGATTTCAGGAAACATGAGGAAGACCTGAGCAAGGAGTGCACCAGGCCAACACTTAGGTAAGTGTTGCGAGAAGCCGTTGAGAGTAAATTTGTATTACAAGCTCAGGAGGAAGAGCATCGAGTTGCCAGGAGGGCACCAAAAATTCCTTGAAGGACGCAGGAGGGCCAAGAACCTTAAAGGTTCAAGCCATCAAAATCTCAAAAGAATTAGCGTTGTCACGCACATAGTATCTACAAGGAGTGCAGGAGGCTGAGAGCAGTCCAATTCTTAGACAGTGAAGTGCTAAGTGTGCACAGGAGTAAGGACATTCCGAAGACCCGAAGTTCTGAAGCTGAGTGGGACCGTCCATCGTCAAGAGAAGACAGGTGGCGACATGTCAGAAGATCCGAGAGATAGAGTTCAGAAAGATTGCATATAACAAAGGGCGATCTTCGTGAAGTTGTGAAGAGCAGAGTGAATCTAGACCATTGGATCCAGAAGGACATGTGGAGGAGATCCACGTATTCCAGAGAAGTGACGCTCTGAAATAAAGGGGAGAGCAGAGCGGAAAGACTCCTGAAGCCTGAAGTATCGAGGGTTGTTGATCTAGGAAGTGACGAGGACCCTTGATCCTCGCATCCATTTACGTTCACCAATTCAGAGTTCGGGGAGAGAATAGGAGTTGGCTGTTGAGAAAAGATTGAATCCCGAATTCCGAAGCGCCTTTCAGGGTTTAGCCCCGGGACACAACTTGAGGTCACATGGGAGAAGGGGCCTAGCATAGAAAGTTAGCTCTCGTCGTCAAATTTCTTCAGAGGGGCCAAGAAAGGGTCTGCGGGTTGGATAAAACCTGCACTTTGGAGAAAGAGGGACCTGTGAAAATTGAATTGGGTTCAGCAGGGACCCGAAGAGTTGATTCGACTCAAGTGACCGAACGATCCTAAATCGGGAGGATGAGCAGCCCCCGAGCAGAGAAGGGGGGGTCTGCAACAATGGACACGATCATTGACATGTGACATTTTACATGTGGCCTAGTATTTTTCTGAGGAACTTTTGTCATGCTCTAGATCGAGCTTGCTATTTCGGGCGCAAGGGGAGGTCTATCTTCTCATATGCATCCGAGCATTTTTGTTTATATTTTGAGAGGTTTCTAGTGAGTAGGCTTACAATTGACCACTTCCCTATCCATTGACCACCACAAATATAGATACATGGGGTATGATGTTGCCCATGAGAGGGGTTGGGGTCATACCATGTCAAGTAATGGTTGATGTAATGCTCCATATGTTAGCTAATGAGGACGATCATGTCACTATGGTATTATTATGCAAGAATGGACTAGTGGGCGGTGGATGTAGTGCCTCATTGTTTTTACCTTGTTATGTCTCACGGACTTAGCATAAGTTGGTCTAAACCTTATGGTTGGAATGATAATGTTTTTATTAAGACATCAAATGGGGTGTTGTGATAGGTTTTTGCTAACATTTATGACATGGACTTATTCTGCATAGTTATTGATTTATACAAATGGGTACGTATGAAATGTTGGTATAATATTTTACAGTTCATAAATAATAAGGTCTAGTTTTACATGTGATGCAAATGGACACGATATTACTTATGATCAAATCCTCATATTAGTACCACATGTGTGATCCAACGTTTTCACTTTGGTTTATAGCATGTTATTGTTGTTAGCTATATAATTATCGACCTTGAGATGAAAATGATTTGATGCATGTTGACTTGATGTCTTGTTGATATGATGTGAGCGAGAGATTGATTGGACAAATGCTCCATAGGCCAAGACACTCAATTCAATAATAGATCTAGTGGGAGCCCATATCCAAGAATATATCACTAGTACCATAATATAGGCTAGGGATAGGATATAACACAAGCACTACTTACATAGAAGCTACTCTAGACTTCTAAGATGCCTAAGGTCATATATCCTTTTGAGATGCTTGGAGCCATAAATATTTTTAGATGCATGGAACCGTATATATTTTCAAGATGATAGGGGCCATGATGCTGCCTAATTTCTCGAAAGTTGAGAAGATGGTTATAATTTTACTCACACTTCCTCATAGTTGTCATGATGGATTTCAATGCTTGTTTCTTTCTCAAGTTGGATGAGTCGTTAATGTCCATACCTTGTTGTTGGAGATATGACTAGTTTAAACAGAAGGACCCATGCCACAGTCATCAAAACCATTTGAGAACTAGGAGCAATTAGTTAGTCATTGCAAATGGTGAAGTATGAATGAAGTGGTGTTGGATTATGTATGAAGTTGCATGTCTTCGTGATTATATTTACTTTGTATGCTATTGTATTCACGAATAAAAGAGCATATAGTGTCATAGGGTGGTGATGACATCGATTTGTGTTTTAGTTGTGCATATGTAATCCCAAGCAACTTGTGTTTCCATATTACATTTAGAAAATGATATAGTATTTAGGGGTACTTATTAATCATGTACTAGTGCACATATGGGGCATTACACATACACACCTTACAAGTTACATGCTAATATTATTATTCATACTAAAAGAAATAGATTCAATATGTGTATGATCTAAAAGTAAAAATAACACACACACACACACACACACACACACACACGTGTATTTGCAAGTCTAAATAGGGTCTTATGTATATTTGCTTGTGAGCATTCAGAGGGTAAGACCCTCATCTAAACCCTAACAATGGTGACCTGACATAGACGTTTTCACCCAAAGAAATGGCATAATAGGGTCTGATATTCCTTGCATGGGGCTGATCCCAAGGAATTGTGAAGGGTTATGATCCATTAGTCGATTATTCTAACGATTTGATGTCAGAATTTGAGATTTTATCTTCTCCCAAACCGCTTTCTGATGTTGCAAGTCTTACGTTTGAAGGCTCCTCACATGAGTTAGGAAGGGACTCAAAGCTCCCTATGTAAGTTCAAGTCAGGTGAATTCCTTACCAGCCGGACACCACATCATAATGGGTATTACATAGATGTCCCTTGATCCCAAGCACTTTCATCCTCGTAGTTACTCGCAAGGGGATTTGTGTGATGCCACAAGGGAAATCATCTCTCCTATGATCTGACATTCATATCCTCAGAGGTCACAGTCGTTTTCGAAGAATGAGGCTAATATCGCTAAGAAGAGAGGGGACAAGGTCGATCTCTCTATGAACTCCCCAAATCCAGTCTTGAAGCTTGATCTCGTTGAATATTTGCGCACACATGCAGGAAAAAAATGCAAACAAACCATAAAATCTAGGAGTGGGTGGGTTTCCCTTGATATGGGAGAAGATCTTCGTGTTTCTAAAATTGTTGATTTGCATGGTCGTGCCATAGTGGGAAAGTTCGTGGGTAGACAAATAGCATGCAACATAGTCTTGGTCTAGATGGAAAACAAATGGAAGTCGTCTTTGGGATACCTATTGATTTTCCACCTTCTCTGGATAAGCTGGATGGGGGTGATGTTTTAATCTAAGTCCGATGCAGAGAATATCCTTGCGGGTCAGTGGTATTGGGACTGCCACCTTTTTTGTACAAATCCTTGGCATCCTCTCTTAGATGCTAGAGAGGAGAGCCTTTCCACTCTTCCAATCTTGATCAAGATCCCAAACCTTCCCATTGAATTCTGGTTGGATGAGTGGTTTCAAGCTTATTGGGATGATCTAGTGGTCGAGTTTCCTCAACATTTATTATCAATCTAGGTAGGTAAACTTGTGAGACACATGCATGATATGTGCAGAACTAATCTTGAAATTGCCAAAGAAATCCTACTGAAAATCAAACAATAAAATTCCAAACTCATAATAAAAAATCAATTCCTATGATTACAATCGCTCAGATTTCACCATCAAATGGTAGGGACTCATATTGCAAGAAGTCACTCTAGGTACTTACTCACAAACACACTTTGTCTTAGTCAACTAAACTCTAAAATCAGAAAGGAATATTTCTAAGTAAAGGGTTGGCTGAAAGTAAATTCAATTTATTTGACAGTGAAATGAAATATGCATGTAAGAAAACCTTCGACTTAGTTTAATCTTCAAGCATATTATGTGAGAATTATTGGTATAGTGCAGTAAATGGAAGAGCATTCAATGTGTTATAACCCTATGTTTCATAGGATCAACTGGTGACTGGAAATTTTTACTCTTGATGTAATTTGGTTGTAAATAATATTTCATTTTTGCAAATTATTTTCAGAAAGAAAAGAAAAAAGAAAGAAAAGAAAAAAGAAAGGAAAGAAAAAAGAAAGCAAGAAAAGAAAAGAAAGCAAGAAAATAAAAGAATAAAAGAGGGCATAAAAGAAAAATGGATAAGGCCCCATGCAATAATAATGACTTGATCCATATAGTTTAACCATGGTGAAGTCTTTTTGAATTTATGCTAATAGGATTAGTGAATAAAGCTTGGCTAAACTGTTTAATCTTAACCAAGTAGATAGGTTAGTTAGTGAATAAATTTGATCAAATAGCCTCAGGATAGAGTAATTTTTAGCCCAACAATCTAATCTGGGTTAAATGTGTTAGGTGAATAGGTTAGTTGGATTTCCTTCAATAAAACAAGCATGATGTTGGATGAGATTCATTATTTTGATGTTAGAAGGTTGTGTTCTAACCCCTTGGTGACAGAATGAAAGAAAATAGCACCAAAAACCCACAAATCCACACTATCCTAAGTTTCTGCAGTGCAATATGATTCGCACCCCAGGATTAAAGAGTGCCCCAAGATCTACAGCCGAGCAAATGATGCTCAGATCAACGACCGACAAGCAATATTGGACCCCCTTGACCATTCTCCCTTTAATGGCGTGNGGGGGGGGGGGGGGGGGGGGGGGGTCCGAGTTGGTGGTATTCCCTGGCGGGCCCCATCCCAACGTGTCACCATTGTGTTAACTCGGAACCCCCTTGCTCCAAACAGGTTACCACCTACCCCTTCCCTCTGAGTAAACTGCCATACCAACTTCTCATACCATCGTCGTCTCGTGACATCACACTCCACTACCACCGTCGTCCCCTCATGACACACTCCACTACGACCTTCTATAAGTCGTGTCTCATCACTCCGCCATCATATTATCCTCCACTCACTCGTCACACTGTCAGATCTCGTTCACTTATCATCCAATCACTGCCTTCCACATCATTATCGCATACCCGTCACCCATCCTTTTATTTCCACCTCATCCCCGAGATATCCATTGGCCCTTAAATGCGGCTAAACATATTCGTTAAGCCCGCTGATTTGTCCCTCACGCCCAACAGATACTTGTTCTCCCAAATTTAAGCCTGTCTCCACCATTATCGCACTGTGCATATGTTCAATAAACCAAAGCTCTCGTCCCCCGCCATTTCCTGTCAGTGACCGAGCTAAAGCCGATAACCAACTAACGTTTTTGTTTCAAATTGCAGGTACCAGCTGAATTGATGGCACCAAAGTCTAAACATTCAGAGGTCGAGGAAAATGCATTCCTCTCGCTGCCCTTCGACCTTGACCGAATTCCTCTGGCTGACAAAGACTACCTGATCTCTTAACCCAGATGCGAATTCGATTTTGTTGAATTACATTTGTGGTTCAGAGACACTTTCTTAGACCATAGTGACGAGATTGGACTTTGGGAGTCCAATCTCCCACTATATATGTTTCCCCAAATTCACCATTTCCCTGAGTTTTCCCTCAAGTGCCAGGCGCACTATCTTCTTGATCAGAGAGCCATTGTTTCATCCTCCGTGGAGACCCTGTTCACTATCACACCCAAAGCCATTGACCAGATGTTGCAAATAACTAGAGTCAAATCCTTCTCTCCTTTTACCATTGAGATCCTAACCGAAATGTATCAAAAATTGTCTTTTCCCCATAGAGCACAGATTTTTGAACCTTTCCTCCCTGAGAGTGCCCCATTACCCAAAGCAAATCCCCCCTGTCAATTATCGATTTTCTCAGTAAAATGAAATGAAATTATCTCCTCCCTTTGCAACCTACTTGGATACTACTCAGACGAGTGGGTAGATGAGCCAATCTTGGGTTATCTATCTATCTTCTCTATAGAGGAAAGCTCCACCGTGTAGTTCAACTACAACAGTTTAATGGTCGAGAATATTCATGAACAACTATTCAAGTTCCCCACAGAAGGCATGTTCCGGTATTCTTCAATATTGGCATATTTGTTCGTATTTTTCCAAACAGACAAGTTCACGTTCTCCATGCAGAAGCTAGATCAGAATGGAAAACCACAGCTGATCACATCCTAGACATCACTGCTGAGAAGAAATTCACCAAAATTCACTTTCAATCAGTTCATAAATCAATTCTACCATCCCGTGGTTAGCATGCTCAGAGGCAGACAAGAACCAAGGATAAACAAAGAAATCCAACAAATTTTACATCTCTCAGACCTAGACAAGACCGAAGATTGGTACTTGTACCAAAACCACACAGAGATTAGAATTTATGGATGCAATATGGCCCCTTACAAACTGCCTAGATATTTGCCCGTGCAAATATTCGCCTTGGAATATATTAGGCAAATGATTAACTCAGATGATATTCATTGTGTAGCCTTCAAGAAGAAACAACAATTGAGGATCAAAGGACAGATAGGACCATTCATCTGTAACAGTCGAGCTATAGGGGCAACGACCGATAAGCTTTTGAAGGAGATGAAGTTCAACACCAGTTTTCCTTGGCACTATGATCCATGTGGGATTATAGTAAAAACAAGATTAAGGAATCAAATCTCTCCATACGTTCATGTTCCCAAACCATAAATTGAGAAGTTTATGAACCAGACAGAGTGGGAGGTAAACACTCTGGAAAACACAGAATCACAACCTCCTCCAGCCATTATTTCACAAACCACTACACCACAGATACCCAAGGAGAAAAGACCCATAAAGGATGTCTCACCTTCAGTCATTGAAGTGTCAGGATAATATTTCCAGGTTTACAAGAAAAGGCCCAAAACCCATCATACAACTGACAAGTCAGGAGAGGACGAGACCCATTCCACCATAGTAGTCGAGGGATAACACTCACCATTGTTCTCAAGTAGTCATCAGATGATATCTACTTCCTCTTCAAAGAAGCAGACAGATACCACTTTGACTTCCCAACCATCTCAAGGGTTTGCAAAACTGAGTATTTTTGAAAAATATGATTTGATTAAGAAGAAGAACGAGATGCTGACCAACAACACCTACGCTTAATTCTGGAAGAAAACATCCACAACACAACATAGACTGCTCTCTGCTTTTGATACAAAAAAAGGGAGAATGCACATGGCATTTTTTGTAGGCACAAGTGCCCCATCCAAAGGAAATCATTGATTACAAAAGGTCAACATTTGAATTTGACACCAAGTAAGTACATCCAGCTGATCAGATGGATTTACATAGGCAGACTGGAGAAATGGTTTTCTCAACAATGGCAAACGCTTCCACAACTACTGCAAAGTTGCAGGTTTCCCTAAATAATGTTCAAACTCAATTAAAGCTAGAGAAAGTTTCATCTTTTGCAAAACACAACAAGATCAAATCTTTAGAAGAGCTGGTGCTTAAAATTGGGTACGACCCCTCCAATGTGAAAGTAGCTGAAGAACTGCTAAAGAAAAAGAATGCTGACATAGCATCCTTGAGGAAACAATTAAAATTGCCATCTACTGAAGACTCACAGGCCAAAGACATGGCCGAGACAGAAGGCCAAAAAGAAGAAATGCTAAAGTTAATCATGGAACATAACGCTTAGATCAAGGAGATGGAAGCATAGTTGGAAAGGATGGTAAAAGAAAAGGAACAGATAGAGCCCATGGAAGTCATTCCACTGACTGTAGTTCCTCTCACAGGAGTTAGCACAGCGACAACATCAATAACTGCCACAGCAGAACTTCCATCAGCTGCCCTAGTGACAGTTCTGGGGACATCTGAAGCTCTAACAAAGTCAACGGAGGAGATGACCTTACAAGGAGCAGAAATTAAAAAATTGCATCACGAAATAGAGAATCTCCAGAAACTTAAATCCTCTTTCCAGGCAAGTTACAATACTGAGAGGCACATATCATAAAAACTTAAGCAGGAAATACAACAGCTGCAAAAGCAAACAGTTGTGGGCAAAACACTAGCAGAAGCCAAAGAGAACATTTGGATGGATGTCTCAAAATCCATGGCGGAAATTTGGCCACTCATGCAGATCATGTTCGAGCAGCACGAATTAGTGTTAAGGATAAGGTAGGCCATTGACAAGACAAAGGCAGAACTGGGGGAGATGCCCATAGAGGCAAATGAAATCACAAGGTTTCTAAATTCAAAGACTAAGGATGAGTTGGAAAGTCTAGAAATTGAGGATAGGACTGAAACTATCCTCGAGGTCAAGAAAGTCCTGACCAAGAGAGGACTAATGTTACAGTTGGAGGAGAGAACCCAGAACATGGATATCAGAGTTCAAATATTCTTCAACAAGATTGATGCTTTGCAAAATAAAGGTCTTCCCAGCTTACTAGTTTTAAATGTCAAATTGATGACTTTGTCCGACTAGAAGAAAAATATTGCCATGGTGGCAAATGATAGCTCCGTTTTCAGGAATACAGGGTAGCATAACCAACAAGGCATTTTTAGAGACTCTGCAATTGGATCTCAGTATCCAACATGAAATCAAGCATATTTTCATCACTAAGCCAACTTTCGCCAAATATACAGAGATGGATGAAGTTTACAGAAGGTTACTGAAAGTCACCATTCCCAGTCAAAAGAGATGGGAGGATCTGTGCACTCTGATCGAATGAGTCGTGAGGTGTACAATCCAAGTCAACATGCAGAACATTCAAAGTCAAGTTGATGACTCGCCAACAACATTTCCCAAAATCAGCACAAAGAATTTGACAGATCATTAGCAGTTCTTACAATTTTGTATTTTGTTATCTAGTTAGTTAGCTTTGGATTTTTCCACATCATGATCATTAATGACATGATTGATTGTAATCTTTTCTATATATACTTCAAACTTCGAAGTATTGAGGGTTGATCTTTACGCCCAAGCAAGTTGTAAGCACTGTAATCTTTCTCAAGAGATTTACCAGTAATAAAAAGGATGTTTCATAGGATTCCTGCGTGTTAACTGTTGGTGATGTTTACTCCTCTTCGTTGAATGGTTTTTCTATCTTCGCAAACATTTATGTTTTTTATATCTGATCATTTAAAAGAAGTTAAAGATGCAAAATTTATCTTCGTATACTCTGTTTCTGGCTTTTAAAGATCTAAGTGTTTGTCTTCTGATGTTCTGATAAAGAAATTCTTAAATGCTTCTTTATTTTAACTGATTATCTCATCTTTTCTGCTATCCATCATTTTTACTCTAAAGAATCCAACAGTTGCATTATCTTGCCCTGTGAAAAGACCTTATAAAATCTTTCTTTGGTCTCAAACTTTATAAAACAGACCCCATAGCCCAATGGATGTGTAAGCAATATTTCAACCATTTTATAAAACAAACAACACCGTCTTATCCATTTAACTAGCCTAATATATGAACCCTGAAACATAGTTAAATCTTACAGAGAGATCCCTCTCTGAAACTGGCAAGACTAGATCCTAGTTTCAAAGTGGTTGGATAAAGTTACCTCTGATAAATTTCTTCTACCTCCCGACAACCTCTGGGAATTTATAGAGTGATAACAAAATGATTTGGTTGTCTTAACATCATTATCCTAAATAGTTGCTTCACCATACACAAAGTAACCTTGCTTGTAATCCAAAATTTTGCATTCTACAAGAAATTAAAACAGAGCATGCTTGTAACAAAACTGCTAAAATCACTTACAAAAAGACAACATAGACCAAGGGCCCCTCCTGGAATATGTTGTTAAGGAAAACTCAGACTGTGTGAAATATCTAATTCATCAAATTGTTCATAACTCCTTTTTATTCAACATCAATGTCAAAATCAACAGTTACAATATGTCTTCACCCATATGCTTTGACAATAAAAATATACGGGACCCCCAAATACATCTTCTCAACATGTTTATATGTGAAAAATTACATCTAACAGACTTGCTGTAACTATGATTTCATCTATGGATCTTAAAACAAATTTCATCCCTTGGTTGGGCGCAACCCTTGACATGTGGTTTTGAAAATCGACCGCTACAAGAAAATCTAGGGAAAACTGCATTACAAATATGCCCATATCTTTCTTAGTATGCCTTTTCTTGGAAATATGCTCGCTTTTCACCTAAATGGGCACATTTTGGAAAAAACAAATGTTTTGGATTTTTGAGATTCACCATTATATGCTCGCAAATTATCTCGCAAAACCGTCTTTGTTAACAGGTGATTCCTATGTATTTCTTGTAATAACTATGTGTCAATTTTCCTATAATAACTATCTGTTGATTTTGACTATCGTTGACCATTGTGTGTCGAATGTTGTGAGGATGGAAAAATAGGTAAATTACCATCTCCTCGCAATAAGGAAAAACCTCCAAGTGGAAAATATGAATTTAATGGATCATAACCATGTCAACCTATGATTCATGTAATAGCTGAGACCTCTCGGTTAATTCATGTAACAATTGAAATTCAAGTAGTTTTGGTAAATAAATGACTTATATTATTTACAAGCCAAAACTAAGAGTTTCATAAAAATAACAACTTGTTACCTTATTTATCCTTATTGTGCCATTATTCAAGTGAAAATAGACAAAAGGAGGGGTTTTCGATAAAAAAAATAGAGGTGAATGGGTTGGGTAAAAATGGTCAAAAGTGGCATCCAACAAGGCGATTGGCGAAGTCTTGGGAAACTTTACCACAACTGACAAGTGATATAAATCCTCAAAATACCATTCGGTAGCACTAGTCCTGGTGGACCTTGATCCTATGAATGACCTCTATGAATCCATGGATATCGTCATAAGGGATAAAATCTACATGCAACAACTTGATTATCTTCATTTTCCATTTCAATATGTTTTCTACCACTGTGTGGGCCATTTGCATGCATAGTGCGATATGATATTTCACAAATCCATCTCGGTTCTTGCCTAAAAAATAGTGCAATCCCCTTAACATAAGTCTTCTCCTAGCAAAAATTCTACCTCACCTTCACCCATCTTTACTAAAAATGTTGAATTACAGTCTGCCAAGAATCATGTACCAGACTATAATGAGCTTTCTCATACATTTCATGCAACGTCTACCACCAACGTTTCAGGTAAAAATGATTAAGGAGTGGGGGTATCTTCGACTTTGAACAAGTTAACGAGAGATTTGGATCTTTTGGAGACCCAATGCAACACCCTAGAAGTTATTTGGGATGCAACAATTCAATCTCTCCAAGGTGCTAGTAAGTCCTCAAATTCAAATAACTCTATCGTGACTCCTTGGTCTTCCTTTCTAGATAATGCTTCTATTGAAAGAATAGGGGTGGGGAATGAGCCTCTACCTAGTAATGTGGTGATCTCCCCTAGTGCCTATGCACTTATGACTAATGATTTCCCTCCCAATTTCCCTCGTAGACTGAACCCTCCAGCTCCCCCCAACTCCCACCTTAGGCCTGATACTACTTGCTCGAAGCCCACTTCTCACTCCTTGGGGAGATAGCCTTATCTCATGCGGCCCAGGGGTCATGGTGTTGGTTTTTCAGAAATCTTAGACCCGGATTGTGTTAAATATTTCATTTCTAGCTGGTCGTGAGTCTGCTATTAAGCATTGCCAAGATCGGGCTTCTCGTGAGGTCTCTCAAGGTAAACAAAAACTTATAACTGGGGTCCCTAGAGCAAGGATGGCCTCGTACAAGGTTTCCCAATGATCATTTTATCTGTGAACATTTGCGGCTTAGGAGGGAAATCCAAAAAACTATCCCTCCACTATATTTGTAACATCCCCTGGCCCAACTGAGGGAAATTACGGTGCAGAAAACTCTTAATAACATAATTTTTTGTTAACTATTTTAATTCTTTTACATCTAACTGATTTCTTGTAGCTTTCAACTACGAACTACAACCATAAATAACCACTATCTATTACTATTTAATTACATGTGTCTACAATAGACATGGATGCAACTAATAAACTTCATTACAAAATCATATAAGTCATTCTCAAATACACAGAGTTCATGCACAACATTTATACACGTAAAAATAACACATTAACAAGATCAAACACTTATTTTTTAAATTTGTTGTGCAACTAGCTGCTTGGGATGGACGTTCCACCCAACCATAGACTTGTTGTTCCAAATATCAACAACAAATCACCCGCGAGCTGAGGCTAGTAATCCATAAAAGAGGGCGGTCTCTCACAGTCCACTCACAACTCATAAAACTCACAACCCACTGATATATTCCTACAACTATCATAATTTTCCACCAACTCTCTTCCTCTTGATCTGCCCAACCCAAGGAATGTACCCCTTTACTAATCTCAGTCCCTCAGGTGTGCCATTCGTTTATCAAGGCCTCTATGGAAACCTAGATCATATTGGAGCGTATCTAGAGCTGGAAGTTGAAGAGCTAGGTTGCCAGGCTCGAAGAGTGAACTCCTGGACGAGTTGCACTAAAAAAACAAGTGTTTGTTGTTGTTTGTTGGTAGTTTTTCCACCATTTCTCTTCGCCTTGATTTTCCCAAACCAAGGAACGTACCCCTTCATTAATCTCAATCGTTCTGGAGTCCCATTTGTTTATCAGAGCCTCCCTGGCTCATGTAGCTAGGAATCTCTCTGTTGGAAACTCAAGGGAACTCACTGCTAGGAAAAACTACCAGCAAACAACAACAAACACTTGTTGTTTTAGTGTAAATCGGCCAGGAGTTCACTCTTTAGTCCTGACAACCCGACTCT
>ML799094.1:165484-180694 GCA_009831015.1 Picea engelmannii | reverse complement strand
TATCAGGCACTTGGCTTGTTACGAGATATATGTTTGGTGCCAACCATAGATATTGTTTATGCACTTGTCAAACAAGGCATAATTTATATCAAGTTTAGATATTGTTTCAAATTGAGCAACTATAACAAGAATGAATGATTTTCATAATTATGTGCATCCATCGTTGATGACATTGAGAAAAATAATCTAAGTTTTTTATTTTTATTTTTGTGTCGTTTATTATTTTTAGTATCATGGTAATCTTTTAATTTTATTTAACATGAAAATGTTATATTTTATTTTTACAGGATTTTGCTGAACGACTGTCACATATGTTAGTGGGGTTTTACTCTACAGAGAATAATATCATGCATGTCATCAACGCTTTTCATATTGAAAAGACACAAGAAGGAAGGAAAAATAAACAGAAAGTAATGGAGATTGAACCTGCAAGAGTAGACAGAGAAGAACATGAAAGAAGAAAGAAAAATCCCCATTCTAGAAATCCTAAAAGGGTTACATTTGAAAATGAGGAAACCCCAAATTAAGATTTTGTTGAGATTGGTCCCAATGAGGTTATCACTCCTTCTCGCAAAAAGAATAAACAAGATAAACGCAAAAGACCGATGACTAATGATGAGTCTGTTCCTATTGATTATGAAGAAATCATTGATTTAGATGAAACACATTTAAATCATAAGAGGAAGAAAACAAATGTTGATAATGTTCAAGAAGCCATCGTTAGCTCAGAGTATTATAGTGAAAGTCTTAAAGGTAGCAGAGAAATAATAACACCATGTGCTGATCTAGAGGATGGTATTATGAAAACAACACAAAATGCCATTCGAAATAGAATGAGGATGACAAACTTAGTTGATGATGGCCACACATTTCAGTTGAATGTGAAACAACTTTATAAACCGACAGAAGGGCAAGAAAAATATCAAATTAGAAAACCACATCACTTGCATATTCACAATTTGAAAGCATTGATTAGGTACAATTCATATGCATATGTGGTTGACTACCTAGTTCTTGTTGACCCAATGGAAGTTCCTACGAGGGAAGAATTTGATAGATCAAAATGTTTTGACTACAAATATTACGTGATTGAAGGAAATCATTCGGCATAGGCTAGAAGATAATTGATGCAAGAATATCCCAATAATCCTTTTTTTGAGACAGTCAAATGCATAATTTATGTCGGTTTAATAGATTCAGAAGCAAATTTACTAGCATGGGATCATAACATAGACAATGAGTACAAAATGTCTATGACTTTCATTCAAAGGGTGAGATTTATCCATAATGAATTCTCTGAAATATGTTGTGGGTAGAGATCAAATGTTGATGTTAAGTTTTAGAAGCAATGTTGTATGGAAATAAGATTCCCACTTGATGATGAAAATACAAAAGAAAAAAATCGCAAAGGAAGTGATATATTTAGAGTCGTGAATATATATTTTCAATTGGGATTTAGATTTGGACATGTATGGGATTTGATAGATGAGATATTCACCCTATGAGAAAATATTATTATAAAAAATCAGAGAGTTAAGAAGGCTAAACCATTGATATGTGGCACAAGTAAGTCATGTCCTAACATAAAAAATCAGAGAGTTAAGAAGGCTAAACCATTGATATGTGGCACAAGTAAGACATGTCCTGACATAAAAAATCTTCCAGATGATATGACTATAATACCTTGGAGATCAATACAAGCAGTGAAGGATGATAAACTTATCATAACTATATTATCATGTGTTAGGTCGGGAGAATTGTCAATGGAAGAAATGTGTGATGAATTTAAAAAGTAAGTTTGTTGAGTTATTTTTATTTATGTTAGGACAAGAAAATTAATTTTTTCAGTTTAACATATCAGTTTAACATTATTTTTTATTTATTTAGTCACAAGGTGTATATGAAACTACAAAAGGAAATGGTCAAGATGTTGAATGAAGAAAATTGGGATGATGCTAAACTAAACTATCCAGATTCAAACTCTTCAGCAGAATTGAAACAATTTTTTGTTGCATTCAAAAAGGTATGTTGATTGATTACATTCATATTATTCGTTTATAAGTTAATTTATTTCTACTTTAGTAGTTGTAGATATATAACTATATGTTTGGTTGTTTCATTAAATATACCAAAGAAGAATGCAGATGGAGTACCTGAAACTTTCAAAAGCTTTATTCAAAAAGCCAAGTTTGAAAGAGAAAGAAGGAGATGTGTTAAAAATGTTCAACTTGATGACACCCTTGATCACTACATTTGGAATGGGATCGACACTGTTCAATATAAAGTGATATTAGGTGATTGTGAAAAACTTGCAAATATTGTTCCTAAAAAAGAATACTCCCTAGTTATTGTGGATATCCCTCATGGTTATAATATCCAAAACATTGGATATGATACTGAGCCTTATACTTACCAAGCTTTCAATAAAGTGATTATGAGATTTACAAAGATTACAATATTACCATTTTGGAGATTTCTAGTATTTCATTCAGACACACAACAAGGATTAGTACAATCAAGATTCAAGGGGAAAGAAAAGACAAGGATATAATTTATTTGGTAAGATATTGAAAGTGTATGTTTAACAATTAAGATTAGAAAACTATTTTATTAATTGACAAGTTAATTGAATTTGCACTTATTAATGTTAAAGGCACAAGCCTAATATTCAGAGCTCCAATAGAGAATCATTTAAATGTTATTTTGAGAGTATACATCTTGCAACCTCGACAAAATATGATTCTTTAATTCTATTCTTGTCAATGCAAATGATGGAGAGACTCATAGTAGTATATTGGTATACAATGTTGTGGTTAGAAAGATAACATATGAGGAAAAAGATTTGAAAGGAGAGATGGTTAACATTTATAAAAAACCACAAGCATTAATTAATTATCTTATAGATACATTTTCAAATGAAGGAGATTGGGTTTTGGATTTGTTCTCGGGTTCAAGTAAGAATTATGATCTAATATTTATGAAATCATACTTCAATCTTATATTATTTTTAATTTATGTCTTTTTACAATATCTAACTTCAATATTTATTTTGTATTTGGTGATTAGGTACAACATTAGCGTGTTGCCTATAGAAATGAATGAATTGCATAGCCATTGAAAGTGACCCAACGCAATGCATTCTTATTGAACAAAGAATTAATGATATTCCATCTCTTCCAGATGAAATGCAAGAAGTTGGCTTGAGGAAAGGAGATTTTAGTGAATCAAAGGTGGAAAAATTGTCAAAGGAACCTCAAGTACCATTAGGAGGAATGATTGGAAATGATCACTTTGGAGAACTCGCGGATATCAAAGAACCATTGGAAGAACAAAATGACACAATGGAAGCACAAAATGACGTCGAAGAAGATGATAATGTGTTTGTTGAGAATGGTGAATTTGGGATATATGATATTGTTGATTAGTTTAAAGATGCCTTTGAAGACGATGCTCAATTTTGCAAATTTTTGATGAGTTATAACTGTAATGTTTTGACTTTCAGATTTTAAAATAAGAATAAAGATGTATCTATTGTTGTTTTGTGATGAATCTTTTTATTGTTTTTTTTGTTTCGTTTTATTTGCATGTGAATCAATATACATTGGAAAAATTTATTAAATGCTCTGATTTTTTACTTCAAATGTATAAAAATATGAAAGAAAATGATAATTTTTTATAAAATTTTGACATTTTTTGGTTAAATTATGTCCATAAAAATGCTTTATTTGACATGTTATTTTAAGGAATATGTACCAAAATGTATAGGTTTTTATTATTATTTTATATGGATATTAAATGTGTATTTTTTGTTAAATATTAAAAAATAGTGTTATTTAACTACAATTGTTTTCGATGTATTAAAGTAAAGGTAAACAATGTGTTAAAAATGATGTTCTTCACTATATTTAAAAAGTATGGAACAATAAATTAATTAACGAGACAAAATTATATGAAAAATTGTAACTTCAAAAAAGTAAATGGTAAATTTTTTTTTTAAGATTGAGAGAAGCACAAAAAATGACTAAAAACATCGTTGAATAAAAAAAATTAGAAAAAATTGAAAATAGATGAAAAATAAGCACTTAAAAAAATGTGGAAACATTGTGGATCGCAAAATTTAAAATATCGAAAAACCACCTAAAAATGGAGGGGGGAGGAGGGGGGGGGGGTGCTACTGGTAGCACTGTTTTTAAAAATGGGGTAAAAAATTAGACCCCCAAGAAAATGAGAACTCTGTAGAGTTCTCGTTAAGTTGGTAACTATGTTTCTAGGGTTACTCATTTCAAAGAACATTTAGAAGCAATTGGAGACAACTTGAATGAATATGAACTCATCATGACAACTCTTAATGGTCTCACAAGACCTTGGGATGCCTTCATCCAAACTATATGTGCAAGAAAATAAAAACTCTAATTTGATAGTCTTTGGGAAGAATGTGTTCAAGAAGAAGCAAGAGTAGCCAATCGAGAAGCAATACTATTAAGGGATGAAGACCAGACCCTAGTTGCTCATGCTAAAGGAGGAAAGAAAATGTCTCCTTCTCCTTTCCAAAAGGAGACCCACCTCCATAGGGAATCTCACTCCCCAAACAGATTCACCCACTTCCATAAAGAATCTCACCCTCCAAGGAGATTTCAGAAATATCAAAAGGGTCAAAGAAAAGAAAAAGATTTATCCTCTTATCAATGTTATCATTGTGATAAGATGGGACACATTACTAAGAATTTTCTTTCTATAAGGTAAGAATACAAGAAGAGAAATAACAAAAAACGTCATGTCCATGCAGTTGAAGATGATGAGCCACCCACGAAGTTAACTAGAGAAGAGATTGAAGATTATGTTTTATTTTTCGCCCTCTCAGGATCTGTGACACCTGGAGAGGACACTTGGCTCATAGACAGTGGTGCCTCTAAGCACATAACAGGTCAGAGAGACATTCTCTCTACCCTTACAAAAAAGGACTTTCCCCAGAAAGTTTCACTCTGAGATGATTACTAATACCCTATCAAAGGAATGGGGGAATCCACCTACAAACTTGATTCAGGGACTCCGATGAGAATGAAGGATGTAATTTATGTACCAGGTTTGACAAAGAATTTACTTTCTATCTCAACTCTAGATAAGAAAGGGTTCATGGTTGCATTCATAGATGGAGAAGTTCTTATGTGCTCTAAAAGAAAAACCATAGAAGATGCAATTGTTATTGGAATGGAAGAAGGTGGTTTGTACAAGTTAAAAGGTCACTCAGATGCAACCTTGACTCACTCCATTGAGAGTCCATGTGAACTTTGACATATAAGACTAGCTCACATCAACTACAAAGCCTTACCATATGTAAGCAAGATAGTTACAGGTCTACCTGAATTCAAAGTTGATCATGAAGGTGTGTGCAAGGGATGTGCACAAGGAAAGAACATAAAGAATCCTTTCCCAAAGAGCGACAGTAAAGCAGAAGGAATCTTGCAGCTCACCCACTCAGTTGTATGTGGTCCAATGCCATCAACCTTTGAGTGGGTATGTATATTATGTGTCATTTATTGATGATTATTCTTGGAAGACTTGGGTTTATTTCTTGAAATCAAAAGATGAAGTACTCATAAAGTTCAAAGAATTCAAAGCCTTAGTAGAAAATCTCTCCGAAAGAAAAATCAAGATACTTAGGTAAGATAATGGAAGATAATACAACTCAAATGAATTTGGAAGCTTTTGCAGAGATGCCGGGATTAAGAGGGAGCTCACCACTCCCTATAATCCTCAACAAAATGGTGTAGTGGAAAGAAATAATAGAACAAAAATGGAAGTAATGAAGACTATGATCCACGATCAAGATCTTCCAATGCACTTATGGGATGAAGGAGCAAGAACAACAGTTTATGTACAAAACAAATTATCCCATAGTGCACTTGGATTCGAAACCCCCGAAGAAATGTTCTCTAGAAAGAAGCCAGAAGTAAGCCATCTCAAAATATTTGGTTGTCCAATGTTTGTACACATTCCAAAATAAAGGAGAACTAAGTTGGATCCTTCAGGAAAGAAGGGAATATTTGTTGGATACTGTGAGGTATCTAAGGCTTTCAGAATTTACATACCAGGTTACCATCATATTGAGATCAACAAAGATGTAACCTTAGATGAAGATGCAACACTCAAAATATCAAGGAAATGTCAACTTGAAGAAGTATATGAAGAAGAACCTGTAGTTCCTAGAGATGCAGAACCTGTGAAGGAAGTTACAATTACCCCCGATGATGAGATTCCAGAAGAGCATTATATTATAGAATCTGAAGAACCTCCCTAGATGATGATCTCTCACAAAAGAAAGCGAACTTGCACAAGGGAACTTATTCAATATGGAGAGAATTGTGGTGCCCGAGAAGGAACCATGAGACCGAGCAAGAAACCTAAGCCATTCTCCAGTTATATGGCCTTGATGTGTGATCTCGTAGAAAATGAACCTACTTGCTTTGAAGAATCCATTCAGAAGAAAGAATGGGTGGATGCCATGACAAAAGAATACCAGTCCATTATAAAGAATGATGTATGGGAAATAATTCCCATACCAAAGAACAAAGATGTGGTATCTTCCAAATGGATATACAAGATAAAACATGTTGTAGACGGAAGTATTGAAAAACATAAAGCAAGGTTTGTAGCTCGTGGCTTTTCTCAAAAGGAAGGTATTGATTATGAAGATGTGTTTGCTCATGTAGCTAGATACATTTCTATGAGAACCATCATAGCTCTTGCAACCAAGATGAAGTGGAAGTTACACCAGATGGATGTGAAAACAACCTTCTTAAATGGTGTTATTGTGGAAGAAGTGTATATAGAACAACCACAAGGGTTTGAAGGTGAATATAGAAAGATTCATGTCTGCAAATTGAAGAAAGCTCTGTACAGATTGAAGCAAGCTCCCAGAGCTTGGTATGGTAGAATTGATAGTTTCCTCATGAGTTTGGGCTTTACCAAGAGTAAAGTGATTCTAACCTTTACTTCAAGGTTATGAATGATGAACCAGTTATATAGCTATGGTATGTGGATGACTTATTCTTAAGAGGAGAAGAAAATCTCATCATAGATTGTAAGAAGAAGCTCACTGCAGAATTTGAGATGAAAGACCTAGGCCCGATGCATTATTTCTTAGGTCTTGAATTTTAGCAGAGCCCAAAGAAGATTGTCCTTAACCAAGGGAAGTATGCAGTTGAAATATTGAAGAGGTTTAACATGTTGGAATGTAAAGCCATGAACACACCCATGGAAACAAAGTTGAAGCTCCTGGTTGATACTTCGTCAGAATTGGTTGATGCTACTCTTTATAGACAGATTATTGGTTCATTGATGTATCTAAGAAATACCAGACCATATATATGCTTTGTTGTGAACACCTTGAGTCAGTATCTAGTATAGCCCAAATGTGTTCACCTTCTAGCTGCAAAGCATGTGATGAGATACCTTAAGGGTACGTTGGAATATGGTCTCTGTTATACTCGAGATCGTGACTTCAAACTGTATGGTTATACTGATTTAGATTGGGCTGGATTTTTTTTTAATAGAAAGAGCACTTTAGGATGTTGTTTCAGTCTAGGGTTAGCCATGACTTCATGGCAGAGAAGGAAGCAATCCAATATTTCCCTCAGCACGATAGAAGCATAATATGTTGTAGCATGTTCCACCAGTTGTGAAGCCATATGGCTTCGGAAGTTGTTGACATGTCTATTCAATTTGGAGACGGAGGCCACCATGATTCTATGTGATAACCAGAGTTGCTTAAAGATGACAGAGAACCCAATGTTCCATGACAGGTCGAAGCACATAGAGATAATATATCACTACATCCGTGATATGGTGCAGAGAAGAGTTGTAAATCTCCAATATGTTGGTACAAATGAGTAGGTTGTTGATGTGTTGACCAAGCCTCTGTCTCGTGTGAAGGTCAAATACTTCTGAGACAATCTTGCTATAGTACGAAAGGACCTTCCTCGAAAGGGGGAGTGATGTTGATGATACTATGGTATCCTGACCAACAATGGGTAGCTTCGTTAGGATTTTATATCCTAGGGGATTGATCATCACTGGGCAGATCGCGAAGGTCCGGTAAGGACGGTCTGTCAGAGTACCTGTGCATGTATATGATAGTTGTGGTTAGTAGTGGTAGCTTCGTTAGGATTTTATATCTTAGAGAATCTTTTGATTCCTGGATAGATCCCAAAGGTCCAGTAAGGATGGTCTGTCAGAGTACCACGTGGTAGATTCGTTAGGATTTTAAATCCTAGGGAATCTTATGATTCCTCGATAGATCACAAAATTTCGATAAGGACAGTCTGCCAGAGTACCACAAAATGTTGTTGTTGTACCTGCCTCATTCTATTGTCATATGATGATGATGTTGTTATCTCAGCCTCGTGTTGATGATGTTGTTGTTTCAACCTCGTGTTGATGATGTTGTTGTTTCAACCTCGTGCTATTGTTGATGATGTTGTATCGGCTTCGTATTGTTGTTGATGATTTTGTATTAACCTCATGTTGTTCATGATGGTGTTGGTGATGTTGTTACCTTAGTGTTATGCGGATTGATGTTGATGCAGATGATGATGATGATGCCATTCCATCTCCATGCTGTAAACGATGATGTTATTGATGATGAGAAAAAACTTTCGATGATTTGTAGATATGCCAGTCAATGTTCCAGATGTTGATGATGTTGTTTCCCTCTCTCTCTCCCGATGATGTTTGATTGGGTTATGTATGTAGAATACCCTTCTCGTTAAGGGGAAGTGTTGAAATATTTCAACTTCGAAGAATATTCTAATTATAATTGAGTCATTATCTTATAGATCAAATCCCCTTTTTTGGAACAAATTGATAATTGAGTCTAGTTCTATTTTAGAACTAAAGTGTAATGTTGAGTTGCAACTTAAGTCTTAAGTCTAGTTCTATTTTAGAACTAAAGTGTAATGTTGAGTTGTAACTGAAGTCTTAAGTCTAGAACTAAAGTGTAATGTTGAGTTGCAATTGAAGTCTTAAGTCTAGTTCTATTTTAGAACTAAAGTGTAATGTTGAGTTGTAATTGAAGTCTTAAGTCTAGTTCTATTTTTGAACTAAAGCATACTAGTCTAAAGTCTAGTTCTATATTCGAACTAAAGTGTAATGCTGAGTTGTAACCAGTCTCAAGTCTAGTTCTAAGTTTGAACTAAAGTATGAAACTGAGTTATGATTAACTCATGCAAACATGTTACTATTTCAAGTCTCTCCTCTTCTCCTCTTCAGCCTATATAAGCAGGGGTCGAACCCTTTCTTCAACACAGTTTCTATGCAGGTTAAGGGTGAAACAATTGAGGCACACATCAGTGATAAAGAGACATCATACCAAAGAAACATATCAATGTTTTATATCAACAATAGAGGCAACATATCAAATGTGTATTTCAGCAAGGTCTTTTAGGTCTTTGTCAGGTCAGAATCATCTTGGCAAGCTCTTTAAAAGAAGAACATTCATGGTGGATATTTGTAAGTGATCTTACATTATTAATTCAATAAAGGAATATCGTTTGCTGGGGTTTTTCTCCCTGTACAGGGTTACCACAAGGTATATGTGTTGTTGATGTGCATGCTTACTTATCTACATAGTTATGGCTATTAGATTATGATTTGGTATTGTTGAAGTGTATTAAGTTGGAATCAAAGTGTTGAAGAAAGTCAAAGAATTAATCCACATAAGAAATCAATCTCACAATTTAACATGGTATCAGAGCTTAGGGTGTGTTAAACGTGTTGAAGTGTAGCAACAAGTACACATAGATCCAATCTAGCTTGATTAAGTTTCTAGTGTAAGGTCCATGACATCCTCCATTTCAGTCAGGGCCAAGGATAGGCTCGAAGGAGCTGCCAACTTCAATGTGTGGAAGCTCCGGATAACAAATATCTTGCAGGAACATGATCTTGAGCAGTATGTGACCACAGTGTTGGAGGAACCCACGAATAATGTAGGAAGAGCTACCTTCAGGAAGATTCAAGAAAAGGCCAAGCGAATCATCTTTGATTGAGTCAAAGACAGTATAATGCATGCAATGACTTCGCTAATGACTACCAAGGACTGTATGGATACCTTGGTGAGTCTGTATGAGAAACAGGCTCCAAGTTAGAAGAGGACACTTAAGAACAAGCATAATTATTTGAAGATGGGTAAAGGTGAATCAGTGGAATCTTTCTGTTCCAGGATATCCTAGATCATAGATCAACTTTTGGTCACATGGGTGACAGTGGACGATGATGATTTAGTGCAGGCCATTTTTTATGGTCTTCCTTCTTCATGGGAGACCTTCTTATCTAGTGTAAGTCAGAGAGATATTCAACCCACGTTTAAGAGGTTATGGCATGATTACCTCGAGGAGGAGAGTCACATAGCTACCAAGAGCGAGCCAACGAAAGAAGAGCACTCAGGTTTAGCATCAAGATTAAAGGGAAAGAAGAAAGGCACTTTCCAGAAAGGCTCTTAGTGGAAGCCAAACACCAAAGGTACATTCAGAGGAAAGAATATTGATACATCTAAGATTAAATGCTTTAGTTGTAATAAGTTGGGTCATTTTTCTAAAGATTGTTGGTTTAGAAAGAAATATCCACGGAAAGGGAAACATCATGCCTCAACTGCTGAGAATGATGAATCCAAAAGAAAACAGAAAATTCCTTCTAATGAGAAAGGAAATAGAAAAGAATATTACTTGGTTTTTTCTTTATCCATTTCATTTTCCACGGGGCCGAAAACTTGGTTAGTAGACAATGGTGCATCAAAGCACATGACAGGGTACAAGGAGATCCTCTTAGATTTCGAGACAAAATCATTTGCAGAGCAGGTTTGGCTTGGGAATGACAAATGTTACAAGATAGAGGGAGTAGGCTCTATCTCCTTCCGATTGGAATCTGGGGCTAGACTTCATGTTGATGAAGTATTATATGTTCTAAGTCTCAAGAAGAATATACTGTCAGTTGCAACCCTTGAGGACAAGTGATATTGGGTGATCCTCAAGGACATGAAGGCGCTACTATGGGCTAAAGGTAGCAACTTAAGTACAACATAACCCATTGGAACTCGCAGTGGAGGATTGTACGTCGTGTCAAGACAGTCAGTTCAAGAATTGGCTCATGATGCGACTAGCTCCAATGAGTTGTGGCACAGAAGACTTGGACATCTTCATTACAAAGCTCTTATAGATATACAGAACATGGTATGTCTCATGCCCTCTATTTATCTTAGTAAAAATGAAATTTGTAAGGGATGCATGCTAGGTAAAAATATAAAGACAACATTTTCTAGTAGTGACAACAGAGCTTAGGGCATCTTAGATCTGGTTCATTCTGATGTATGTGGTCCCATGTCATCTCCCTCACTCAATGGTTATTTGTATTATGTCATTTTTATTGATGATTACTCAAGAAAATGTTGGATATATTTTCTTAAAGCTAAAAGTGACACATTTGATAAATTCAAAGAGTATAAAGCCTTTATTGAAAAGTATATGGGGAAACACATCAGAATCCTTAGAAAAGACAATGGAGGAGAGTTTGAATCTCTTCAGTTTGAGGATTTCTGCAAGTCAGTAGGAATCAAGAGACAGTTGACTGTGCCATATAATCCTAAGCAAAATGGAGTTGCTAAGAGTTAAAACAGGACAATTTGTGAGGCAGTGAAAGCATTGATGTTTGACCAGGATTTGCTAAATTATTTATGGGAAGAAGCTACCTCCACTGCCGTGTATATTCAGAACAGGTGTCCACATGCTATATTGAAGGACAAGACTCCTGAAGAGGTCTTGTCAGGGATCAAACCTGAAGTGGGGCATCTAATGATATTTGGATGTCCTGTGTATATTCATGTCCCAAAGGAAAAGAGGACAAAGATGGAACCCTTAGGCAAGAAAGGGGTTTTTTTGGGGTCCAGTGAGAACTCAAAGGCTTAGAGGATTTATGTACCAGGTCAGAGGCAAATAGAGGTAAGCAAAGATGTGACTTTCCATGAGGAACTCGCATTTAGGAAATCCAAAGAGCTTCAACAAGAATCAGAAGCAGTTCAACCAGCTTCACCCTCTTCTGAAAATGAAGAGTCAGATGATCAGAGGGAGTAACCTCATGAAGGGCCAAGTAATGAGCCCCTAGAACTTGTTGAAGTGTTAGAAATAACTCTTAAATAACCTCTAGCCAAAAGGAAGCCAGGGTGGCTTAAATAAATAGTGTAGGAAGTGGAAAGGATAACTGCTCCCAAAGGAACTTTTAGGGAAAGGAAGAGGCCTCATAGGTTTGGAGGCTATGTGCACTGATGAACACCATTAGTGATTCCCAACCTTCTTCATATGAAGAAGAAGATAAATTACAAGTATGGAAGGATTCCATGCTTGAGGAATATAGTTCTATTATAAAGAACAATGTTTGGGACATTGTGTCGAGGCCAAAAAACAAATCAATGGGTTCTTCCAAATGGATCTATAAGATCAAACATGCAGCTAATGGAAGTGTGGAAAAGTTCAAAGCAAGATTTGTAGCTAGAGGCTTCACTTATAAAGAAGGAATTGACTATGAAGAGACTTTTTCTCCTGTAGCTAGGTATACCTCCATTCAAACTATTATTTCTTTAGCTCCCGTTCTTGGTTGGAAGCTACATCAGATGGATGTAAAAAGAGCATTTTTCAATGGAAAGATTGAACATGAGGTCTTTGTGGAACAACCAGATGGTTTTGTACTGCATAACAAAGGAACTCATGTATGCAAGCTAAGGAAGGCCTTGTCTGGTCTTAAGCAGGCTCCCAGAGTTTGGTATGATAGGATTGATCACTTTCTTAAAAGCCTAGTATTTTAGAAAATTGATGCTGATGCAAATTTGTACTTCAAGGTAAGAGGTAACCAACTTGTTATACTAATATTGTATTTTGATGATCTCTTTCTAACAGGAGATGAAGGGCTAATAGCCTGGTGTAAGAGGGATCTAACCTCAGAATTCGAGATGAAAGACTTAGGCTTGATGCATTACTTCCTAGGATTGGAAGTGTGGCAAAGACATGGTGAGATATTTCTGGCACAAGGAAAATACACAATGGATGTATTAAAGAGGTTTGGTATGATGGATTTCAAATCCATGTCTACTCCGATGGTTACCAACCTGAGGAAGTTGCATGATTCTGATACAGGTTTAGATTTGTTGGATCCCACCATGTATGGGCAGTTGATTGGATCATTGATGTACATGATCCACACCAGGCCAGATATATGCTATGCAGTGATTGCAATGAGTCAGTTCATGACTGAATCGAAACAAAGACACTGGGTGGCAACAAAGCACATATTGAGATATCTCAGAGGGACCATTACTTATGGTCTGAGATATACATCCAGTGGTGGTTTATTTCTGCATGGGTATGCAGATGTTGTCTGGGCAGGAAGCCTAGTGGATCGTAAGAGTACTTTCAGATACTGCTTCAATTTAGGATCTGCTATGATATCTTGGTCAAGTTGGAAGCATGTATCCATTGCAAAGATTACATCAGAGGCTGAGTACAATGCAGCAAGTGATGCTAGCACGGAAGCAATATGGCTCAGAAAATTGGTTTCTGGGTTGTTTGAAGACAAGCTCGAGACGACGGTGGTTCACTCTGATAATCAAAGTTGCATAAAATTGATAGAGAACCCAATATTTCATGACAAGTCAAAACATATTGACATGAGGCACCACTACATTCGAGACTTGGTATAGAGAAAAACTGTGAAGTTACAGTACATAGCCACGAGCGAGCAGGTAGCTGATATATTGACCAAGCCTTTGACCTCGAGACAGTTTGTGCAACTGAGAGGCAAGCTTGTTGCGGCTGAGAATGACTCCCTCGTTGAGAGGGAGTGTTAAATTTGGCAGCATCGACAATCATTCTCCAATGAGAGGCCATATGGACCACCCTGAGGCTAGCGAGGAATATTTGGAGAATCAACCAGTCTTGTGAGGTATTGAAAAAAGCTAGGGGGAACGTACAACCTCTCTGATTCAAACCAAAAGTCAGGACGAATGAGATGCAATGTGAGTCTAATGCAAAAGTCAGGGGGAACATACAACCTCTGTGAGCATAGACAGTCTAGTGCAAAATTCAGGGGGAACGTACAACCTCTGTGAGCATAGTCTGACTAGTGCAAAAGTCAAGGGGAACATACAATCTCTGTGAGCCTAGTCAAACCTTGTGAGCCATGAGAAAAAGTCAAGGCATGTAGAAAAAGTTAGGTTGAATATGAAATTCCTATGAACTAGAAACAAACGATATTTTCCTAATATTGCAAATGATATAAATGTATTTATCTAGTGCATTGGAACGTGTAACATTATCCACCATAAAGAGAATTTTGAATTGCCTTGTAAAAGGGATGATTTTAGGGGCTAAATTTCGCTCATGGGCTAATTTTCCATTGTTTTTCCAAAAAAGAGATTCGCTATTTTAAAAATTATTCGCCCAAATTCTATAGGATACTATTATTTTACCTTAAAAATCACCAAAATTTTATAAAAACTGTATAAAATCCGTAGAAATTTGAATATTTTTACAAAAATATCGCCAAACATTTATAGTTGGCACATGAAGGATTAGTAAGATTCGCCAAGTTTTCTACATTTTAAAATAATTTTTGATCCTTAAAATCATCCCTGCCTTGTAAAGAGTCGAGTTGTAACTGAAGTCTTAAGTCTAGTTCTATTTTAGAACTAAAGTGTAATGTTGAGTTGCAACTGAAGTCTTAAGTCTAGTTCTATTTTAGAACTAAAGTGTAATGTTGAGTTGCAACTGAAGTCTTAAGTCTAGTTCTATTTTAGAACTTAAGTGTAATGTTGAGTTGCAACTGAAGTCTTAAGTCTAGTTCTATTTTAGAACTTAAGTGTAATGTTGAGTTGCAACTGAAGTCTTAAGTCTAGTTCTATTTTAGAACTAAAGTGTAATCTTGAGTTGTAACTGAAGTCTTAAGTCTAGAACTAAAGTGTAATGTTGAGTTGCAGCCGAAGTCTTATGTCTAGTTCTATTTTAGAACTAAAGTGCAATGTTGAGTTGTAACTGAAGTCTTAAGTCTAGTTCTATTTTTGAACTAAAGCATACCACTCTCAAGTCTAGTTCTATTTTCGAACTAAAGTGTAATGTTGAGTTGTAACCAGTCTCAAGTCTAGTTCTAAGTTTGAACTAAAGTATGAAACTGAGT
>ML799094.1:141480-158301 GCA_009831015.1 Picea engelmannii | reverse complement strand
TATGTTGTTTATTGTTGCTTGATTTGACTTTGCAGGGTACCGGTCCTGTGCCTGCAGTTGGGCCTTTTAGTGCTTCTTAGTTGGGTTCTTGTTTGGTGCTTGTTCTTGTTTGGCTAGGGTTTGCAAATGTTGGGATGTTGCATCTGCGGTTGGATCTTTGGTCGCATTTTGTTTTGCACTGCAGTTTGCATAGAATACTATTAAGATAAAATAATAGACTAAAGAATTGCAGGCGGTGTAAATTGCATTTGTTACGCGTTGAATCAAAGTTTGTTGGCCTCAAAATATATTTCATGGCTGTCGATGTTTTTTACATGGATTCTGTGTTACTATGGTTTTATAGTTATGATAATGGCTTTTGTTGTGTGGGAGATATAGTTGTTCTCTCCCTTTTACTTTCCTGTTGTAAACTGCGTTTGACTCTAGTTTTTCGCGTTTATGTGGTCATTCCGAGCGACCGTCGTTTGGTTGTATAGTTGGCCACTTTGATGGATGCAACTTTGTGAATAGGTTCTATCGGACTATGACTGGTCGTGTTTGGTGTATACATTAGCTTTCCCGAATTAGTTTTCTTTAAAAGAATCCTGGGTAGAAGAGAATGCAATTTATGAAATTATAGGTTTCTTGGACCGCGGAGCCATCATCCCATACTTAGACAGTTTTTGCATCGTGGGTTGATGGGGTAGGCGGCTGAAAATTGACAATCAGAGAGTTCCGCGATATACAAATTGACAATCGGTCAGCAGCGACAGTTTCGCGATCATTCCGACCGACCGCAGTTGGGTTCCATACTTGGTCAGTATTATGGACGCGCCTTCGCGGATAGGTTGTATCGAACTATGGTGTATACATTATCATTTCCGAATTAGTTTTCTTTAACAATAGGGCTCTTGGACAGAAAACATTGAAATTGATCAAATTATAGGTTTCCTGGACAACATAGATTAAACATAGGAAATATGTAATTTTATAGAGTAGATATATACAGCATGCACAGAGTCGCCATCCCATACTTAATCAGTTTTTGCATCGTGTGTTGTCAGGGTAGGCGGCTGAAAATTGACAATTGGAGACTTCGGCGATATTGAAATTGATAATTGGACTTGCAGACTATTTGAATTTGAAGGCCGTCATGTCCAAAAAAGTTAACATTGCCAAAATAGTTTACTTTACGTGCATTTTAGATACCCCGGTGAACAAAAACCACAAAAAAAAATAGTGAGCATTTTTTGGATCGCGGGTTCTTGGGATGGCGGGCTCTAGGTTCGGTCCCTGTTGTTCCGTGTCCTACAAATAGCATGGACAGTTCCGCGATATACAAAATGAAAATCGAGCTTGCGCACTATTTGAATTTCAAGGGCTCCTGCAAAACAACTATCATTCTCGAATTACTTTTCTTTGCGTACGTTTTACATACGCTCATGAACAAAAACAAAACAATAGTAGTAATGTTTGTTACATAGGGCTCCATCCCCGTTACCTTCTGCGCTTCCCAATACACATTACATATGCTTTGAAAAGTTAGAACTGAGCAGATAGGTTCGAAAAGATGGGCTTTAATAACTGGAAAGCTCAAGGACATCTCCAATTAAAATGAATAGACAGGCAAATATTATGGGATTTGGTAATTTGTTTTTGCCTGCATTTTAAATTTGCGATTTTTTTTTTTTTTTGTTCCTTGTGCAGTTTTAGTTTTGTTCAAAGCTTCAGCATAGTTCACGAACGTGTCAACGACAGAGACCTTGATGTCATGTCCCTCTTTAATATTGTGCATTTCAAAATGATGGGCTTTAATAACTAGAGGACATCTCCCATTAAAATGAATAGACAGACGAATATTATGGGATCTGGTAATTTCTTTTTCCCTGCATTTTGAATTTGCGAAATACTTTTTATTTTATTTTTTGCTTGTGCAGTTTTAGCTTTCTTAAAAGATTTGGCAAAGTTCATGAACATGTCACCCACAGAGGCCTTGGCGTCATGTCCCTCTTTAATATTATGCATATCTTAGATGTCAAATTTCAGAATCTGCTCAGATATGGGAATTTTAATACGTGCTGGTAGTCACTATTGAGCGTACATATTAAAAAAGATTGGCATTAATAAGTGAAAATATCAAAAACATCTGTCATTAAAACGATTCAACACAAAATCTACGGCAGACCATCCAGCCTTGCTTTTAAATACTTATTGCCATTTCTCTCTATGATCAAAGAGTTGCGCTTTAGGGTGCCTTTGTTCTAATGTTCTTGGTCATGCACATGTAAGACAACTTAGAGATGCAATTGACGAGCAGATGAAAGAATAGAGCCTAGTTTTATGTGACGTGAGCTTTGAGTAAAAACAAAACTTTGTTATACAAAGAGAAACTCGGAGAGGACGAAAAAAACAGAACAAGTATGTTCTAGTTAATGTTCTCCCTGTGTTCAATGCTTTGGTTCGTTGAAAATGTTGGCTGGAGATTTGTTGGTTGAACTTCTTTGTTTTATTGCTGGGAATTGTAATGGATTTTGAGGTCGGGTGCAAAATAGTTCTTCGTTTAAGTATATAGCTTCTTCCAACAACACAGATTTGGCAAGTGTATCTAGTTGTATAGATTGCACAAGTATTTGTCTACCTCGGAGGTGGGTAGCAGAAACTGTATGGGTGGATAAAATGACATATTATCATTGCAAAAGTTTCTATTTCATAGTATGATGACCTGCATGTGGGTCTGGTAGCTGACTTGACAGAAAGCTATGTTCTTTGTGAAAGTTTGTTCGGTTTCCTTTAGATGTAGTTGCAGACTCTACATATTTGGCGTCACCTTTGAACATTCTAGACCTTTCTGTGGGCCACCATATCTCCATGGCTATGAAGAAAGATATATTATGATGCCATCTACAACATTTGATACACTTTCCAGACCTGTTCTGGTACATTCTGCAGCATTTGATGCACTTGCCACACCTCTACTGCCCGAAGAAGTTATGTACCTCAATAGAGTTGCTTTTTGCATCTGGGTTGGACGTTCCTTCCAATTTACTGCAATAAAGCAAAGAAGTTCCACATACAAATCCTCATGCAGGCTTCTTAACCAAACAGATGATCAAATATAGGGAGAATAACAGTCACTACGTACTTGAATTATTTTCCGCTGCTTTAGCTGTTGTGACATAGAATGACTCCTTCCACTTTGAAATCGACCTAAATGGAATTTATAAGTTGTCTCGGATGTTAAGGGTCGGGAACATTTCAAGAAAAGCACCTTCAACCCCAACTTTTCGACAGCAGAGGGAAATTAATACTGGACAAAGAATGGAATGTTGAATAAACAGACATTGCAAGCAGGCCATATCTGGAAGAGAGAAGATATTCAAAAAAGTGGGATAGATGTACTTGGCAACACCGATTAAGTACAAAACTGTGAAGAAGCTTCATCAATGTACATATTTTAAATTGGTCGACGGCAGGCAAAATCATAATCATTGTCAAAAATAGCCTCGGTTGTAATTTGTAACCCACCTTATTTGAAGATAGAATAATTTCGGTTTATTTTTTAACAATATTTTCCAATTTCTGTATTTTGTTTTAATTGTATTTTCTACCTTCTTCCCCTATGTGGTTAAACATGAAACACAAGGTTTTGTTTCTGCTGCCCAGTACTTCAATCTAAATAAAACTTGGCCTGTTCTTTGTTTACATTTTACATGTAAGAATAATTTTTCATAGGCCATACTTATGTGGCAGCGGCCCTGTATTTAAAGAAAGAAATTGGAGGACCCGTGCTGCTCCCATTCTTCGGGTTCCGTGAATAGAATTAATAATGAGTAACGACAAGGCGGCTGAACTGTTGACACAATGTTCTTGTGAAGTTTGTTCGATATATTGAAGCTTCTTCTATTTGATAATATCCGTGCATATACATTGGTAAAATTGTAGGTTTTTTTGATTGGCCCGCGTTGAAGGATTTCTGATCGCGCCCTTGACCTCGTGCCCTGGTAAAGCCTAGGGTTCTCTTGAGCGCCGCCATGTAAGCTCAAGGAGGGGAGCCACCGCCCCCTCCTTCTCCCTCCACCTCCTTTCGAAAGTTGGTTGTAGCTTGCAGCAAGAAGACAACCTCCGAACCGCCCCCGAGCTTTGTCAAGAAACTAGACGCTATTCCAGAGATTGATCTGTCGCCCGAACTTCCAATGAAAGTATCCCTATCCCTCTCTAAGCGCGGACTTGTAGGTCAGTTCATGGGTCTTTGGCCCTCAACCAGATCCACAGACAACTGGATACAGCGAAACTGGAGACCGTTGATCACAAATAGTGTTACGTGCTATGCGGTCGGGAGAGGATACTTCATTTTCGAATATATCTCTCAGGAGGATAGAGATTTGGTCTTCAGGAATGGCCCGTACTTCATGGGCACCCAAGGACTCTACTTGAACCGATGGATGCCAAGTTTTGACCCTGCCTCAGAAGTTCCCAAGGATGTTCCAGTCTGGGTAAGACTCCCTAATCTGTCGATTCATTGCTGGAACCCCACCTTGCTTCAGGCAATAGGGAATGGGCTAGGACGCTACATTGACCGAGTAGAGCCAAGTGACCAGTACTCCTGCGCGCGAATATTTGTGGAGGTCGATCTGGAGGTAGGTCTACCCGAGGCAATAAAACTAAAAGTTGGTGACTGGCACCACTTCCAAAAGTTAGATTACGAACAACTTCTGTTCAAGTGCAAAGGTTGTCAGGAATACGGCCACTTCCAAAGGAACTGCCCAAAGAACCCCCCCATAGAGAAAGCAGGGGAAGAAGGTTGGCAACAGGCCTGGAAGGGGAAATCCAAAGTGAAGGGACAAAGAAATGAACAGACAGTCCCACCGAACGCCAAAACTTTAGGGACCAAGGAAACTGAGAACAGCTTCAGTATCCTGGCTAAAGAAGTCGACGAAGGGGATCCAGATCCAAGTAAAGACACGCAAGAGGGAGCAAAAGGAAACCAAAACTCCGAAGACAAAGGAAACCAGCCAGCAGAAGAAGAAGGGGCGCAAAATAACTCCCCCCAAAGGTTAGAAGGCAGTCATAACATAGAGGAAGGGGAGATCTCCATAGGCAGCGACTCAGATGAGGCAAACGAAGTTTGGGTCACCCCAAAGAAAACAGGAAGAGGCCGAAAAACAAATAAAGATGAAAGGGACCAGGAAACCTACAAAGACGTTCTCAATGGGTCACAACCCACCATCAAGCAGTTGATTATCGTTCGCCAAACAAGGAAGCAAGCCAAAGACTCCCAAGGAGGCCATCCCTCCCCTCAAGGTTTATAATGATCATAACCTCCTGGAACTGTAGAGGAATGGGCAGCAAAAGGAAGGAAGAAGAGATCAAGGATATTATCAAGGCCTCGAAAGCAAACATCCTACTGCTCCAGGATACCAAAATGAGCCAGCAAGACGCACTTAAAACCTTGTTGAATGTATGGAAAGGAAGCCTCGGAGTAGCTGGAAACACCAGAGGCGCCTTAGGAGGACTCTACACACTGTGGAACGCCTCCAAAATAGAATTTCTCAGCTTTGACACATGCATGCACTAGATTCACACCAAACTTCTTCATAAAGACTCGGGTTACCAGGTGAGTGTCTTTAATATCTATGTTCCGCAACATTTGGGGGAAAAAAAACAATGTTGGGAGTCCTTACAGGACTACCTCCAGCAAAATAATCTCAACAATATCATTCTTGGTGGGGATCTAATTGTAACCTTAGCTCAGGAAGAAAAGAGAGGGGGTTCCATAGTGAGAGACCCGGCTAGAGAATGGGTAGAGGATTTAGCCTCAGCCTGGGACCTTCTAGACATCAAACCGGTCAAGGGACTTTACACGTGGACCAATAAGAGGATCGGTCCTGGGCACATAGCAGCCAGACTGGACAGATTCCTCGTACAAAGCTCCCTCTTGCTGCTAGGACTCACAGCAAAAGCAGAAATTCTGCCCCACAGTGTATCTGATCACAAGTCAATTCGACTAGAAATTAAAAAAGACCAAGTCAGAGGGCCCACCCCTTTCAGATTCAGCCCAACTTGGATACAAGACAAAGACTTCATGGATCTAGTTTCTAAAACTTGGGCCAACGTTGTTCAAGGCTCAGCCTTTTATGTGTGGGAGGAAAAAATTAGAAGACTAAAAAGAGCCCTAAAGCTTTGGGAAAAGAGCCAGTCAAGCCCAATAGCCATGCGCATAGCATCCCAAACCCAGCTCGAGAGCCACCAGCTAGAAATGGAACATCAAGAGGTCACGCCAAAAACCCTGCAACAGGAGGACAACCTTCAAAGGCAATGGCACAAAGCCTGCAGAACAAAGGAAGGCTATTGGAGGCAAAAATCAAGAAGCCTATGGCTGAAAGAGGGAGACTGAAACACAAGCTATTTTCACAAACAAGTGGAAGAAAGGAAACAATACAAGGTAGTTACAGAAGTTCAAGTCCAAAATAAAACAATTGCAAATCCAGAGGGCATAAAACAAGCAGCCTATGAAGCTTTTGAGACGCTCTATACAGAACCAAAAGGAATAGAAATGGACCAGCAGAGGTACCCATTCACTGGTATCCCACAGCTCATAAATGAGGATACCAACAACAAGTTGACAAGGGAGGTAACGTAGCAAGAGATAAAGGAGGTCCTTGATCAGATGAATCCAGACAAGGCCCCTGGGCCGGATGGGTTCACTGCCAGATTTTATCAACAATGCTGGAATATAATAAAAAAGGATCTCACCAAAATGATTAAAAAATCGCAGCAGAGCAACAAGCTAGGGGGAAGCACAAATTCATCCTTCCTGGCACTCATCCCGAAAGAAAAAGGAGCACTTTCCTTCAACCGCTTCAGGCCAATCTCCCTGTGCAACACAAGCTATAAAATCCTCGCCAAAGTTATAGCCAACCGAATCAAGGCACTCCTCCCTATCATCGTTCCTGAAAATCAAGGCAGTTTTGTCAAAGGAAGGCATATTGTCGATAACATCATCCTGGTTCAAGAGGCTATCCACTCCAGTGTTCGAAGGAAAGACAAAGGTATGGTTATTAAATTGGACCTTGCTAATGCCTTTGATAGAGTCAGACATGAATTTTTATTTGAAGTCATGAGGAAGTTTGGTTTTGACTCGAAATTTGTAAATTGGATAAAAGCTTTCATCGGATCACCATGGATAGCCCCGTTGGTGAATGGGAAAGTAACAAATTTTTTCAAAGCCTCCAGGGGTTTAAGACAAGGGTGCCCCCTCTCGCCCCTGCTCTATGCAATTCAAGCAGTCGTCCTAAGCTACCAGCTGGGAAACTCCCAAGTTCACAAAAACCTCCAGGGACTAAGAATAGTGCAAGGGGTAAAAGACATAAACCATGCACAATTCGCGGACGATACACTTCTGTTGGGAGGAGCAAGTCCAATAATAGCAAAAAAGTTTAAGGAAGAATTGGACGCTTATGCAGCAGCCTCCGGAAGTGAAATAAGCCAGGCCAAGAGTAACATCTATGGATGGAACATCACGCCAAATGAAATGTTGGGAATAACAAGAGTTCTAGGGATGGACGGGCATACTAATTGGGAGGCCTTTAAATACCTGGGAATCCCTATTTTTAAAACTGCCCCTAGAGCCTCTCACTGGAACCATCTGGTAGAAAAACTAAAGAATAAATATTCCTCATGGGGGGCAAACTGGTTAAATTTAGCAGGGAAGGCAGTTCTGATAAAATCTGTGGTGTCCAGCATCCCTATCTATCAGATCTCGCTGCAGTTAGCCCCTGCCACAGTCATCCAAAGAATCGAAGCTTTTCAAAGACGCTTCTTGTGGGAAGGAGGAAGGCAGGCAAGGAGAAAACTGCACTTGATAAGCTGGGAAAAAACTTCCAAGCCCTTCCTGGAAGGGGGACTCAATTTAAAAAAAACCAGAGTTCAAAATCTGGCCTTGGGGGCAAAGCTGCTCTGGAAGATGGTCACCGACAAACCTTCTTGGAGAAAACTCGCGCTTTGGAGGAAATATTTTCGGGGGCCAAGGGAAAGAAGCTTAGAGTTTCCATGCAAAGAAACGAAAATCTCCCCTATCTTTGCACTCTGCAAAAAGTTGCTTCCTCATTTCAGCCCTCACCTTACTTGGATGCCAAAAAACGGTAAGAAAATCAGAATCTGGGAAGACTCAATAATGGGAGACCCACCTCTAAAGCTTCGACAGGACCTACTGTGCCTCAAAAACTGGATGGACAGTCAAAACATTGTGACGCTTTCCGACATTTCAATCTAGGGGGCAGATAGGCTTCAAACCTGGCAAGGGTGGAGAGTGCCAAACAGACCAACCGCTCTAGACCGTCACTGGAGTGCCCTCAAGAGATGTCTTCAAGGGAAGGCCCCTCTAAAAAAGAAAGGTAAAGATGAAAGAGGATGGGGATGGAATGCAAGGGCCTACACCACTGCAGAAGGCTACCAACTCTTCAACAACGTCCCCACTGCTATGCCTAATCTGACACTCTAGAAGGCAATCTGGCAGTCTAACTCTCTCCCAAAAATTGACCTCTTCATTTGGACCCTAGCACACAAGAGTATCCAAACAGGGGAGAACCTCAGAAGACGTGGCTGGGAAGGACCCTTCAGGTGTCCCCTCTGCCTTCTGGCGGAAGAAACCACAGACCATCTTCTCTTAAATTGAGATTTTTCAAAAGAAGTCTGGATGATGGCAACAGGCCCCCAAATTGCCCTCAATCTTCCCCCTGATTTAATAAGCCTCCTTCTCCACTGGAACTCCTTTTACCCTTTCGCTGTCAAGGGGAGAACCCAAGCTTTCTTACTGTGGGGAATGCTTCCAAAGTTTATCATGTGGAACCTTTGGTTAGAAAGGAACCATAGAATCTTCAGAGATAGCCAAAGAAGTACAACCATAGTCATCACCAAAATTCAAGCTCTATTGGGTGAATCAGCTCCTTATCTCTGCACTAAAATCAAGAATCATAAGCTAGAAGAAGAAGAGGAGCGATGGCTAAGCCAGTTCAAGATACAAGGTCTCGAGACCCGAAAAACAAGGGACCCAGTCAAAGAAGACTGGGAGATTAGGAAGAGCAAGCAGGATTTCGCCAATTGGAAAAGCGAAATAAACACACCTATTCTCTTCTTTGACGGGGCCTCGAAAGGAAATCTAGGCCAAGCTGGGGGAGGGGGGATAATTGAAAATGTCACATAGGCTACAGCAATGCGCTTCGCTTTGGGCCTAGGAATAGAGTCCAACAACAGAGCTGAGGCCTTGGCTCTCTGGCAAGGACTTCACCAAGCAAAAAAACTCAGAATCCAGGACTTGACAATAATCGGTGACTCCAGAATAATTATACAGGCCATAATTAACCATTCCAAGACCCAAAGCATTATTCTCAATAACCTTCTCGACAAGATACGCCTCCTTCTAAGCAATTTTAATTCTTATAAATTTTTTCATGTGCTAAGGAATCTCAATGGGGAGGCTGACAAGGAAGCCAATAGAGGCACGTTGCTAGAGGCAGGGGTACTGACAGTGAATGAAGTGATAGCTAGAGTGGAGCTCCCTTGAACACAGACCCGTGCTCTCTCATATACTCAAATGCAAGCACTGGCAGCAGGTTGGCAATCAGGGGAATCTGTAAGATGAGTACGCGACAGAGGTTTTGGTTGGTCGACAGAGTCATCTTAGTACCATGAGAAAGGGCGCTTCAGATATGGGGGAGACAAGAGATCCGCGCGCCCTTCCCCCACAAATCCTGTAAATCTAAGCGCAATAATGAGAAGGCGTAAAGAAGAAATAAAGGGCGAAATATCCCCTCTCAATCCAGTTTCAAGGCGATCTTGCAAGTCATCCAGGGACAGCGAGAGTGCGAAGCATCCATCAGAGAAGGGAAAGACGCAAGTAGGGAGAGGCGCGACTAGAAATGGCTTCATCATCGACAGGCAAGCCGAGTATGGAAGAGAGGTTAAAGGAAATGGATACAGCTTTGGAAAGTCTGAAGCAATTGCTCCAGCATCAGCTGGACTTCCTTGAGAACTTGGACTCAGAAGCTGGTCGAAGAATGGAGTAGCTTGAGGCGGATATCATCACTACAAAGCTGGGATTTTCGAAGGAGCTGGATAAGTTGCATAAGGAACTAAAAAATCCTCAACAGGAATTCGAAGAAAGAATAGATCAGCTGGAAGCCAAGATGGCTCAGCTGAATAGCGACTGGAATCAAGACCCTAAGAACTAATCCATCTCACTAGCAGTCTGTAAGCAAGATCTGATCAGCAATATAATGACATTTTGTATAGAAGCCATTGCTGTAAATAATCCAGTACCTTTTGAAGGCGTACAAAAACTAGATCAGATTCAAAGTCTATAGCTATAGAAGTAGAATGGTTTCAGAAAGGCAGGCCCGAAGAAATTCGAGGCCCTTTTGTAATCGAATCTGTGGCCAGTCCACCTTCTTAATATAATCCATAACCGTTTTCGTCAAAAAAAAAATATCCGTGCATATACACTAATATCAGTAGTATTGGAATAAATACAAAAAAACTTCCTCTTCGGCAAAGCTTAGGCAACTATGTTTGGGTTTGTGGTATTAAACAACTATGTCCATTGTTCCTTCATATACATCTTCCAGCCTAGAACTTTCGTAATCTGCAATTTATGCTTTAATTACTTAAAAGTCACACCAAATTTTGATTGCATTTAATTTAATTTAGATATTGATGTTTATGGAGAGCCGACGTTTGTTGATCTCATTGCAACGAATACATGATGAATATATGATAAGGAGTTTATGTCATTGAGACCACAATGCAAATTCATGTTTCTTGTTGCGCTATGTACATGTTGCAGTCAAATTTTTGAGGTTCCAACGAAATTTGCAAGCCGAGAAGCATCTTGCAGATTGGGAGATCATTTGCATTTGAAACAACCAATCCATTAATATATATTACTATGAATACTATTCAGATAAATATGAAAACTTTGTTCATTGATAGATGCTAGTATGAAAAATATTGAAATAGATATCATAACTTTGTCTTGGCCAATACTTGCCCAATTATCCGGGCACCAGGCCCCGGGTTCGCGGTACCCAACACTTGTGTCCCCTGTGTCATAATATACATGTTGCAGCGAAACAACGTCAGTGATTTGTTCCTTTCCATACTTGGCCAATTTTATGCCCATCGCTGCGGGGTCGGCACTTGCGAACCCAACTGCTTATCGTTCTGCAATATACATCTTGCATTGAAAAGATCCATGATCTATAATTTCACCGCGGGTTCCTCGTACACATTGACTTCGTTCAAAGTATCTGTTGCTGCTTTCCATCCCTAGCAACTTCTCATCCTTCCTGATATACATCAACAATGCTCTTACTAGTGACAAGTGGACAAAGTGGTACGAAAGATACCTCTGTAATCTGTAATTCATGCTTTAACATCTTCATCTATATCCTCGCACGACGGATTCGACCGAGCGCTATTCCTTTCAATACTTAGTCAATTTTATGCCCGGCGCTGCGGGGCCGGCGCTTGCGAACCCTGATGTTCTTCTGCGAGATACTTAGTTTTTTTTCCCTTCTCTTGTTCCCGTATATTATCTACAATTCCACTGCCAACACCTCCGTCCTTTTTCCCTTATTTTCTTCCCATGTATTATGGGACTATAAAATATGGATATGATATTCTATAAAGCATGCACAAATTCTGCATTCCATACCTAGCGACATTTTCGATCACGGGTTCTCGGGCGCGCAGGCGAGCTCAAAAATGGGGCTCCATTGTTTCATAGCCTACAAATAGCACCCAAAATTCTGCGATATACAAATTGACAAGCAAATCTGCGGACTAGTTGAGTCAACATTGCACTTCTATTGTTCCGTGTCCTCCAAACAACACTCCCAGTTCTGCAATATAGAAATTGACACACGGAATGCAAAAATGGCGGAGTGCAGATTGCCATTGTTTACGGATGCCAATCCCCGTGAAGTATCTAAAAATTTGTTTAGAATACTAAATTATCACTTATTAGTGACAACTGGACACAGAGGTACGAAACAGTTGGAATTGCAGTCTTCGCAATATACAAATTGACTACTGGACATCGTCTGCTCTTCCATCTTATAGATTATGCATTCAAATGTTCGGAGCCATACAATTAGAAGGTCCGGGCCTCGCCTCCTCTACAGATACCTTCACATCCTGTTTTGGATCCTCCTTTTGGCGAGTTCACGAAATATGAAGCTCTAGCGTTGGCGGGTTGGCATATCTTTATTTCCATCTATACAATCAGACGACAAATCCGACCGACCGTTGTTGCTTTCGATACTTGGCCAATTTTATGTCCACGGTTGCTGCGTTGGGACCAATTTCAGTTCCATCTATATCCTCGCATGGAGAATTGAACCGACAACTATTCCTTTTCATACCTACCGACATTTATGATCACGGATTCTCGGGCGGGCGGGCTCAAAATTGGCCCTCCATTGTTGCGTGTGTTACAAATAGCACCCAAAATTCCGCGATATACAAATTGAGAAGTGGCGCTGCGGACTGGCTGACTCAACATTGCACTTCTATTGTTTCATGTCCTACAAATAGTCCTTCAAGTTCCGCGATATACAGATTCACACACGGAATGCAAGGCTATCAGGGTGGAGATTGCCATTGTTTACGGATACTAATCCCTATGAAGTATTTAACAAAATCTAAAATATTATTTTCAATACTAAATTACCTCTTAGTACTGACAACTGGACACAGGTGTGTGTCCGACATCATCCGCTCTTCCGAAATCATCCACTCTTTCGTGTTACAAATTATGCATTCAAATTATTTACTCTCATCCTTCGCAATATACAAATTGACTACCGAGTTCACATCTTGTATTCAAAATTTCCCTGATCTACAATTGCACCCCTGACTCCTTTCGCCTTTTTCCCTTTTCTTCTTCCCCCGTATTATGGCTCTCATTATCTCCATGTATATAATCACACCTTAGGCAATTTTATGTCCATGGTTGTTGGGTTGGCAATCTACAATTCTATCATGTGCTCCTCGAACTCGCAAGCTTCACTGTACCATGGTTAACAAATGTGGTTCCTAATATACATTTTCTATGCTCGTACTAATGATTCTTACAAGTGACAGTTGCACACAACAATACGAAACAGTTCGCATCCAATCATTCGCAACATAGAAATTGACTACCGGGTTCCGACATCGTCCCCTCTTCCATGTTACAGATTGTGCATTCAAATGTTCTAAATAATATAATTTGACCATCCAGACCTCTGACCCTATTTTGGATCCTCCTATTCACGGATTCACGAAATCTCAAATTCTTAGTCAGTGTTTCAGGTTAGCGCATTCGAAGTCTGTTGCTTCTTCTTCCTTGATATGCATATTGCACTCAAAATTTCCGTGATTTACATTTCCACCACAGACTTGTTGGTCCTTTTTCCCTTGTATTATTGCTTTGTGGTTATATACATAGTCGCCTTTCTATAAACACGGGTTCCAACGTTGGCAAGTTGAGATATCTTTATCTCCATCTATATAATCACACAAATCCTCCGAACGATCGTTATTTCTCTCCATACTTAGCCAATTTTATCGCCACGGTTGGTGGGTTATGCGTATTGCAATCAAAAAGTTATAAGACATACAATTTGACCTTGGCGCCCTCACCTTCAACAGTTGTACCTTGCAACCCTATTTTGTAGCGGTTTTTTTCCCCTACCCGCGACCTCCGTACTTTCTTGCTATGCAATTAGAAACCTTTGATGCTAACAGGTCACCATGCAGGAACCGTCAACATTGCCATTAAAGGGCGAAAAACTCTAGGAGATATCCCATTATTACGCATTAAACCAAGATGTGCGGAAACTTATTTTGTCCCTTCCGATTATTCATCTCCAACACGTGTTGTCGTGTTGGGCCGCTCAAGAAATATGCAATGCTTAATCGCTCATTGCAATATCCACCATGTTCGCATTTCTATATATGCAATTAGTAGTGTTTGATGTTAACAACGCATCATGCAACAGCCATCCAGATTGTCATTAATCAACAAAAGTCTCGAGGACATCTCCCATTCACACGCTTTCGACCAAAATTTGTGCAGGGTTATATTAGCCCTTCCAACCTTTCATTTCATTCATCATCTGGAACAAATAAATGTCTTTGTAGACATATGGCAGTGGGTCGACAACAGTTTTGTGGAGATACAGTAAATATGTTCGCAGAAGAGGACCAAAGGTTCCAGTGGTCTAGGGCATACTTTTACTATTCATCTCGTTCCGCCCAGAACGAAGTGATTTGGACCTCCGGAATCGCTCGTGCAAGCTGCGTCCCTGAGGTTTTTGAATGTAAGGAGGTGGTCTCTTGGTGCGCTGAAAAATATATTCCAGGCCAAAGAATTATTCCACTACGCGACCATTCTCATGTTTCTTTGTCACCTCAGCTCTTCCACGAGATGTTGAAATTGTCGAAACCAACATTAACGTTCAGAGGACAAGACTGCAAGCAGTTTCTAGAAAAACATCATAACAGGTTGGACATCTTAGCCAACTTCCTCGAAGACTCGACAATAGTTCTTGAAGATATCACAAGGCTCCAGGTAAGTTCCTTTAGAAATCCATTCAGGAAAATTGCTTGGCTGTTTACAAGAATAACGAGACAGGCATCCACAATAAGAATTTCCCATATAATTATTTATATTTTGTATTTCACAGTGAAGGAACAATACATTTTCGATTGGGGAAAGCTAATCTCCATTGAACTTGTTCTCAGTTTTCACGATTCAAAGACTCAAATAAATTTTATATGTCATCCTACTTGATTTTCGCAATTGTGTATTGCTGCCCGTTTCCAAAAAATTCTCTTTCCAATAAAATAAACTGTGGATTTGACCCAGTAACATTCTGGCATGACACCTTGTGGAGACACAAGGCCTCCCATTGTTTTTATGAAGTTTTTAATGGCTTTGTCTCAGTTTTCAAAGATTTACTATTAGGCAAGGATGCTCCGTGGATGTCTAGCCACGCAAGCAAGTTTTTGAACAAGAAGGGCACACTTGAGCAAAAGGAAAATCATAGTCTCCTCATGATCTTTGGCTCTAAGGAAAATCCTGCCTTCCTTCCATGCCACATCATAGACAAGATGTTTGTTGCAGAAATAGCAAGGCAATACAACCATTGGTTGCATTTTTTCCATTACAAGAAAAAAAAACAGTTCATTCCTCTGCCCTGGAAAGTCGGAGACTTCGTGTGCAGAAACATCAACAAGATTGACGAGTTTGCCACCCATTTCAAGAAATTGAACCTAACGTATGCTAAAAGGCTAAAAGGGTTCGACCCCAATGGCATTTTTGGAGAACATTTACTGGGTGTTGGCTTTAACACCTCTTTTATCCATAAACACCTGACCCAAGATAGGGACAATGTCGACAACAATCTTGCTTCTTCCCATTGCGATGCAGAGACATTGCAAAGCGCAACTGAATTGTACAGACAACATGATAAAGTATCCGGTGAGAAGAGTACTCGGCCCCCCGCCGGCACTCCCAAGAGCACGACACCATGGAGCGTCGCTTCGACGGTCCATCCCAGTAAGAAAGCAACCCATAAATCTTTTAACAGAGGAGGAGATAAGAACCCTCCTCGCATAAATATTGATAGTTCTCACAAAGTTCCACTGACGAAGAAGAGAAAAAACAATGCAGGCCACGTGGAGGAACCCGAAATTGACAGTGGAAAACTACAAATTGAAATTGAAGCTGAGCAGATGCAAAAAAATGGGTCGTCCGCGGTGGACATATCTGACACCAAATTTTTTGACATATATGAATCCTTCATAATCCAGAGCGTTATTTTTGACAGCCAATCTAAAAGTATGGTCATTGAAAAGAGAGATGTAACAAATAGGAAAGGCAAATCTCGAACAGAGATTGACTTTAGCCAAATGACCTCGTCCAAAATCTGCTCGTTTCACCAGGTAACCGGTGACATTCTTTTCGATTCCATTGGAGGAATGGAGACGGATTATGCCAATCTGAAACACCACCTCAACGAATTTGAACAGGCTTTCATTGCAACACCAGAATTTCCCAGTCCTTTGGCAAAAATCGTTCCTTCTACCACTGCAGTGAAGATGAAAGTATCCTCTACCCTCCTTGCATGCTCCAGAGCCCTTGTAGAGAACAACATCAACAAAAGAATGTAGCTAGTTACTGAAGCCTGGGAAACATCGCAAAATTTAGTTTCCTTCGGAAAGAAGGCCAATGATTTGCTTGAACATTTGGAAGCGAATTTTAAAAATGAACATCTTTTCTATCATCAGGTGTTGGACCCTTTTGCCAACTATGCCCTCAACACATCGAAACTAAAAAGAAAACAGGAGAAACTCCCCTCCCCAAAGCGCACTAAAAAAGTAAAAGCATGCTGGCAAAAAAAAATTGAGAACCTACACCTCATTGTCAAATCACGTAAACAAGTCATATCAGAAAAATAAAATTTATTCACAAGCCTACTCCAGATGGACTTAGTCGGAACTACCAACGAGGTTCAAGATCCAAACTTAATTCTCAAATCCTTGTTAGTCACCAAAGAAGCGTTCTAGGAACAAGTTGATATTTTAAAGGGGTTGTCTTTCGAAAAGTTTTACGACATACTTGAACATTGTCTAGATGAGCATGAACGTTGGGTATTGGACTATGCCTCACACAATGAAGAAATTGAACAGAGTCTGCATAGTATTTCAATGGATCTAAGGAAATTAGAAAACGACCTTTACGACATAGAGATCCGGGATGAAATCAACATAGCCCCCATGAAAAGCTACATCGAAGAA
>ML799094.1:120817-141430 GCA_009831015.1 Picea engelmannii | reverse complement strand
TTGTTTTGTTTATCATTCCAGTTTAAGTCTATGTTGTCATCTTCTTTTCTTTATCAATCCACTTATGTCCTCTTTAAATAGAAAATTGTAACCAAAGACTCATAAGTTCCAATTTCTTCTTTTCAGGTCTTCCTCTCTACCATTGCACACTTCTTTCGACGTTCCTAATTCTTGTACTTATTTCTTTTTATGGTCTGCGGGAGTCCCAATCCCAGTCTATATGAAAAACACATTTAAATTTCCACAAACATGTAACAAACATTATTAATTTTCATTAAATTTCAAAGAAAACTTATTCGAAAATGTTCTTATTATATACTAAACTTTGGGTTTCCAGGAACCTTCTTGTTTGTTCCAAAGAAAACTAATTTGGATATGCTACATTTCTTGTCTCCTATTGTATGCTAATTTTTGGGTCTTCAAAGATGTTGATGGTTTAAATGTTGATGTAATTTCCTGATATATGTAACAACCATTATTTATTTTATAATAAGTTTCTATAGTTCCCAAGCTCGCTTCTCAATTTGTATATCGCGGAACTGTCGATGGTTTTTGTAGGACACGGAACAACAGAGGCCCATTTTTGAAACTGCCAGCCTAACAACCCGCGATCCAAAGACTTGCTAATTATGGAATGAGCAGTCTGTCCATGCTCTATAAAACATGTGCAAAGAAAACTAATTCGGCAATGCTATATCTTTTTTTTCCAAAAAAAGCCTTAGTTTTAAAGCAAAGTAATTCGGTGCAACATATGTTATTACTATTCTATTATATAGTAGACATTATGAATTTATGGTAAATTTCTATAGTTCGCAACTATGCCTCTCTTTTTGTATATTGCGGAACAGTCGGTGCTATTTGTAGACCATGAAACATCAGACACCCAATTTTCAGCGCGCCAACTCGAGAACCCGCGATACAAAAACTGCCTACGTATGCAATGAGGGCTACACATTTCGTATCTATAAAACTAAAAATCTACTTTATACAAATGCATATTTCATATGTATAATTTATTTACTAAATATCTACTTTATACAAATACATTGTTCGTATGTATAATTTATTTACTAAATATCTACTTTATACAAATACATATTTCGTATGTATAATTTATTTATTTCTGATGACTTTCTATGTCCTAGTTTTAAAAATAACCAATTTGGTAATGCTAATTTTTTTGTGTCCAACAACCCTTCAAACATTGATAATTTTTTATATTTTTTCAAGAAGAACTAATTCGGGAATACTATGTTTTGCACGCAAACCACATGTATTTCAACTTTCTAGCCACATGCCTGTACTAGATCACATTTACTCCCATACCAACCTGGCAAGGACTACGTTGCCATGCAACACTTGTTTATTTTAGTGTGAAATTTTTATTTTTATAAAGGATGTTTTTTTATTAATGATTTTATTATTAAAGATATATATATACACTACTTTGTTTAGATTTGAATCTATTATTTGTAAGAATGAAACATTATTAAGTAAACTAAAGTTATACACAAAGTTATTTATCTATCTATCTATCTATCTATATTCATTCAAATTTGTGATTTTAAAATAAAAAACACATGTTGTTATTAATAATTAAATTCACTTAAATTGTATATAAAATATCAAAACAATTACAAAATTAAATAATAAAAAAAATTCTTTATTCAAAAGCATTGAGTGCAACTACTTATACTAATTAATGATGAATTTTTCTTTATTCATTTGTTTTTCATAACTAAGTCTATTTACTCTTGAAATCATATCTGATTTCACAACTTTTTTTTTCCAATTACTTTCAACTTGAAACCATTACTTTAATCATTTAAATAACTCTCTTGATCCATGTTGATGTGAGAAATAGTGATGCTCCTCACAAGAACATCTCAAATCTCATTTTGCTAAGTGAGATAGGTGGGAATGCTACCTTGATTTATAGCTTTTAAAACTACAACTAGACTTCAAGGTTTCTGGTATTTATTTTTAGATTATAATATTTTTATGTCTTTTACTTAATCTATAACAACTAATAAATAAACAATGAAATATAATATTAACTGAACAAAAGTAACTTCAAAATGAACTGAAAATTATGTAAAATGAACAACATAATAAGTATAAAATTAAAGCATTCGAGTAAGTAAAAAAAAATGAGAATGTAATAAGCAAAATAACTTTATTGAAGACCAATCTGAGTTACAAAAATGAACTTTCTTTTCAGATCTCTGTGAGGACCAAAGATGTCCTTAGAAACCAAATATGTAATAAGAATCATACATGAGCAACTACTGCCAAAGAAAGAGATAGAATAACAAAATCTGATATAGATCACTTCAAGAAACATATATATCATCATCAAACTCTGCAAAATTAACACTAATCAGCATTGAATAAAGTCAAAACTTCTAATAGTACAAACAAATCACAAAGAAAATAAAGGACCTTGAAGAACACCACAGGTCAATGCTACTCAATCTTTCTTTGCCACCTTTCAAGATAACACTGTTGTCAACAAGACAATTTAGTTCTCTAGAAACTCAAAATGGAAATGAATAAGAATGATAAACTTACTTTCAAAGCTTAGGCATACCTTCACACCAATTTATTTTCTCTTTAATCATGCCCCCCTTCATTGAAATCCTTCTTTTCTTTTGTATCTTCCTTAAACAGTTATTCAGTTTAACTGTCTAATTTAAATTAATATTTGTTTTGTATAAGCGGAAAGCTAATTATAAACTAATGAGAAATTTAATGAGAGGGAAATGTGTCATTTAATATTTATAAAGATAGGTAGGGGTCCCACTAAAGGAAAGGCAAATCGTTTATTTTAATCATTTCAAATAAACTTCATGAAATAAATAATCATGCACCACCTACGATCATAATCTGAACTGAAGACAATAATATAAAAATATATCCACCTTGTCTCTCATGTTGGTTGTGGAGCGTGATTATCTTCCTAATTCATATGCAGGTCAAAGAAATTGTAGGATACACAATTCATGGCCCTGACAATTTTGTTTTTTGCAATTCAAATATTGTAATTTGTCAATCTAGACTATTCATTATAAGGTCGCAGATCTGACGGTAGAAGTTATGTTAGGGTTTTTTCCCCTAGAAGGCAACCCTCTTTTATGAGGGAATTGTATTACGGTTGTGTGTTATGGCAAATATTGTATTCTAAGAGAGGAGACTATGAGAGAAAGAAGAGGAAGTTACAACTGGTGTGTTGTAGGTTGTATCCTGTCATTTTGTTGGATAATAAAAATGAAGGACCTGACAATTTCTCTGGTGGACGTAGCCCACACTGGGTGAACCACGTATCTCTGTGTCTCTATTGTATTGTGTATATTTTGTGTTTTATTTCTGCATTTATTTTATTGCTCCGCGATCATGTTTTTCTAATATCTCCAAAACTGTTGTTCTAAAATAACATGTCGTTTAAAAGCCAAAATTTCGAAATGTCAACCATAAAAAAGTCGTATCCACATCACTATAAAGTCATCATCATAAAATATCAATATTGAGATATCTCATGAAACATGTCTAAGTGAGAAATCTCACTTTTTCCCTCTCCTTGTGACTCCTTTGCATTTGACTTGGAATGGACATAAACAAGCTTTGAGGTTTATGAGCTTGAGGATTCTTTCATAGGCTTTTTCGCCTTTTCATCTATAAGTATTTTCAAGGAGGGGGAGGATTTTATGTCAATAATGGGTTGATTACAAGCAAAATAATTTGTAGAAGGAGTAATGGAAACAACGACAAGTTTAGGTTGACGGTGATTTTCAAGCATACTAGGCCATTTTTCATTTCCTGATACAAGTTTATTTTGATTAGTTTCCCACCCATCATTGGCATGATCAGATTTTGGATGTGGAGGTATGTCAACAATATTCAGATGGGGTTGCAGAGGAGTATTTATAGGCCTCATTGGCTTGGGAAAGTCTTGTTGTCCACCCAAGAAGAGGTGCCCTACATGAGCTAACTTGTTAAACTTGTCAGAATTAGCATGAAAATGAACAAAGAACTGTATTCTTTTGCTTCTTCCTTCTCAACCAAATGCATTTATCCTTCTCCTTGTCCCCTCTTGGATCGCCTTGATCCACGACTGAAAAATATCATCTAGAATCATAAAACATCCATTGAATTCATGATAAATTTAAGTTGCGTGCAAACTGAAGTAAAATAGAACTTTCACAAAGTATTCATTGAATATGTGTTACAATGACCCTGTTATGAGAATGATAGGACAAGATAATAGCAAATGCAGGACTGATGAATGACAAATGGATAAGGCATGCATGAGCTTCATTGTTGAGTGTTAAGAACTAATTTCTACTATGTTTTAAAGAGCAACAAATAGGAATGCATGGCTCATTTGGAAAGCTTTTTAAAACAAGACTATTTATAATATGGAAACAAAAAAAGAACAATGCCTAGATTTGAAGTGTGGACCTCCTTTCAAATGAATGGCTAATTTTTCTTTTGACTTCTTTTGAAATGCAATGAGACTTCTTTAAAATGCAATGATACATGGTATGATATGTTATCATATTTGTTAAAGCATTATGTAGTTGCGAAATATATTCTTATTGTATTTGATCAAGTCAAAACCCTAAAATAATAATGCTAAAGTATATTTGTAATGTCGGCTCAGGAAAATAATTATTATTATATTTTGTAGTTGCAATATGAAAAGTCGGCCCTGCCAGAAAAAGTCAAAGTAAATTATATGTGCCAGAAAAGACAGGTCGTCCCTGTGGGAAAATTTCACTGGCAAGATAAGTATAAATAAGGTGACACCTTACTCATTTGGTGATTACAATTCACTCAGTTATAGCGCAAGTTTGGTAGAGAGTTGCAATTGCAGCTACATCTATCGGAGGAATGATAAGGCACATCTCTTGGTCTTTGTTGGTCTCTCTCTCATGCGCTACCTTGCTAGGGTAATGCCCTAGGGTTTGGATTGTGCCATGATGTATCTCTTGGTATAATACTTGGTGTATCTTCTAGTGACAAGGCACAAGTCTAGTAGCAGGGTTTCCCTTTGAGTAGAAGGGTTATCTAGGATATTTCTCTCTGAGAGAGCATTGTACTGACACTGTACTTGGTTGATGAATCTATATTGAAGAAGTTATGCTAGGTTTTCTTCCCCAAGAGGGTTTCAAAGGAAAGATATTTGTGTGTTATGCTCGGGGGTGGCACATGTAGGTGCCAATGGTTGGGTGACGATGATGTAGCATCGTCTATGGAAAAGCGAGCACGTAAAAGTAGTTAAATGGTTATGGTAAATCCAACCCTAACTAGTTTTGGGAAAAATTCAACATGGTATCAGAGCTGGTTTCCTTCAGACGGTCTAATTGCTGGAAGGAAGATCATGATATTTACCTCACCACTGCAGTTTGTCGCAATGTCATTTATTTTTTCAAGCTCGTTGAGCACATTTTTTCTAGGATGTTTGGCCTATTTCCTTCACAAACAGGTGCACCCTAACCCAACACATCTTTAGCTACCTTCAGATTGCAAGTTGGAGCACTTTGAAGTTTTAGGGTTCGTCAGTGCTTGCCACTACTGCTGGATGGTGTCGTTGTTGTCGAAGGTATGTACTTGTATATGTTCAAATTGTATCACTATATTTGGGGTGTTTGCAGGAGAAGGGATCTTTTGTACAAACAACAATTGTAGATCCAAAGGGATCTCAAATCTAGCACATTCAGAGGAACAACCCACTCTGGGTTTGATTTTTTTTATATGCTTCTAATTGTTATGGCATTATTGTGATCTTATGAACATCTAGTTGTATATTGATCTATTGAAGTTATGATTATTATACTAACCTCTGGTCAAAGTTATAGTTATAAGTTGACTTTAGTCAAAGCATTAGATTGATTAAGGTTGAGATCTTAGAATTTATTTGCATTATATTCTCTAACTTAGATTTTTGTCAAGAAAGCATATTCTCTAAGTACAGGGTACATGTTGGAGAGAATACTTGTCATGTTAAATGAAGGAGACTCGTAAGAAAAGCAACAACACTCATTCTTAGAGATAAGACTCCACGTTCCAGGTTTGATTGATTAAATAGATAAGTTTCCAACTTGCACATATCAAGTTCGATAATTGCTACATTACATGTAAAAACTATAGTTGTGCAACAGTCTTTGAAAGGTTCTATTACTGTTAGGTACAATAAATACTTGGTAGCATGTGAGTACTATTGATACAATGTTTATTGTACTTGTTTGCAAGATGAACTAACATCTCCTCTAGGAGATAATTCTTGTTTTTCTTCCAGGCAGGTCATCTTGGTAAAGCTATGATGATCACCATGAAATTGTCCTTCATTATTGTTACCATAGATATGTTATGAAAATGCTATTATATTGGAAATAATTGTGTTTGTGTTGTTCTTGTCTTGGGAAGGTTATCTTACAAATTCCATGGAAGTTACCATGGAGATGTACGTGTTATAGGAAGGTTAACACGGAAGTAGGTCACTAGTGACAACTCTAAGAGGGAGCTACAGTGACAGCTACATAAGGAAACATATTATATAGCCTCTAGTTTGAGAAATGGAGCAAATTGAGCATCAGGAAGAGTCTGTTTCCAAGCAGTGACAATAAAGCCAAAGGAGTTTTGGTAGTCATGCACTCAAACCTATGTGGACCAATGAAAACCACTTCACTTAGTAGGTATGTACATTATGCTTCATTTATTGATGATTTCTCACATATAAATTGGATCTATTTCTCGAAGAAAAAAAAGCAAAGTATTCAACAAGTTCAAGGAATTCAAGCCCTTGTAGAAAATATTTTTGAAAAGAAGAGAAAGACTTTGAGGTCAGATAATGGAGGATAGTTCACATCAGATAACTTCAAAGAATTATGTGGAGAAGTTGGGATTAAGAGGGAGATCACTACTCCCTACAATCCTCAACAGAATGGTGTAGCAGAAAGAAAGAACCCAATGATAACAGATGCAGGTAATGACATTGTACTAGAAGTGCATGTTCTAGAGAATCATGACATGATAGAATCACAAAGACCTGCAGAAATGATTAGAAATAAAAGAAGACCAGCTTGGGCTCGTGAGATTATCCAGGATGTCAAGAAGTATGGTGCTCCAGATGGATCTTTCATAGAAAGAAAGAAACTTCGACCATATTCCAGTTACACGACATTGTTATATCATTAATGCTAAGCCTACCTATTATGAAGAGGATACATAAAAGAAAGTATGAAAGGATGCCATGATTGAAAAATACCAGTCCATAATTAAGAATGATGTTTGGGATGTGGTTCCGAGATTGAAAGAGAAATTAGTTGTGAGTTCCAAATGGATCTACAAGACGAAACACTCAACAAATGGTAGTATAGAGAAGCACAAGGCAAGATTCGTGGCTCATGGGTTCTCCCAGAAAGAAGGAATAGATTATGAGGAGACTTTTTCTCCTATGGTGAGATACACTTCAATTAGAAATACACTTGCGATAATTGTAGTAATGAAATGGAAGATACATCAGATGGATGTGAAGACAACGTTTTTGAATGGTGTAGTGGAAGAGGAAGTGTACGTGGAGCAAAAAAAGGATTCGAGACACATGACAGGCAAACACATGTGTGCAGATTGAAGAAATCCTTGTATGGATTGAAATAATCACTCAGGGCATGGTACGGTAGAATTGGCAGCTTTCTGATGAGCTTGGTTTTACCAAGAGTAAAGAAGATCCAAACCTTTACTACTAGGTTGAGGATAGTGGACCAGTGATATTGTTTTTATATGTGGATCACCTGTTTCTAACAGGGGATGAGAAGCTCATCACCGAGTGTAAGAGAGAGATTGTGTCAAAGTTCGATGTGAAAGACCTGGGTATAATGCATTGTCTGTGGGTGTGGCAGAAACCAGACGAGATTTTCCTTAGTCAAGGAAAACATGTGGTAGAGATCCTAAAGATATTCATAATGATGGATTGTAAATCCATGTCCACATCGATGGTGAGGAACCTGAAGTTATTGAATGATACTTCTTTAGAGACAGTGGATGTCACCATATACAAGCAGATGATTGGCCAGATATATACTTTGCGGTGAACACTTTGAGTCAGTATATTGTTGAACCAAGATGTGTTCACTTGATTGCGACAAAGCACGTGTTAAGGTACCTAAAGGGTACAATATATTTTGGAGTCTGATATGTTTAGGATATTAAGATAATACTGCAAGGCTATGTTGATTCAGATTAGGTCGATAGTGTGACAGATTGGAAGAGTACATCAGGATGTTGCTTCAGTTTGGGGTCAGCTATTATTTCTTGGCTCAATAAGAATCATACTAGTGTGGCACTCAGTATGGTCGAGGAAGAATACATAACAGTATGTTCTACTAGTTGCGAAGTTGTGTGGCTTCAGAAGTTACTTGCAGGGTTATTTGATCTTGAGTTGGAGGTGAATTGTATATGTTGTGATAACCAAAGTTATATAAAGTTGTCATAGAACCCAGTGTTTCATGACAATTCCAAGTACGTCGATATCAAGTACCATTATCCAAGATCTGGTGCAAAAGGGAGATGTGAAGCTCCAGTATATTCACACAGAAGAGCAGATAGCAGATATGTTGACCAAGCCTCTGTCGAAGATAAATTTTGAGAATTTCAAGGATAAGATTGGTGTGGTACAAAAGGACTTCCCTCGTAAGAGGGAGTGATGAGTCACATATACGACTCTAGGGACAACAACAACAATGGGTAGTCATTCATGAGCATGTTACTGACTGTGGCACCAGTCAACATGACCTCGCACAAGGTCAACAAATGTCGAGCCTTTGGGGTTAACAAGTTTTCCCAGCTTTTCAAGCTGGAAGGCCAACATGTGTGGTTGGAGGTGTTTCTTAGCCTTGAGCTAGATGGGTAGTGTGTGTGCACTAGATCACCTAACCCTTGTGGTTAGATGCCCAGATTTTGTGTGAGTCGGATGCCTAGTGTGCCAACCAAAAGGACTAGCCTTAGGGATAGATGTCAGATTTTGTGTGAGCTGGAAAGTTTCCTAGTTCTATATGGGCTAGTTGTCCAGATTCTGTGTGAGCTGAACAGATGTGATAGTTTCCCAGACTCCATAAGGATTGGGTAGTAGTGCAGTTTTGTGTGTGAACTCGCTCAAACTAAATAGTTACCCAGACTCCACAAGGATTGGGTAGTAGCACAGTTCTGTGTGAACTGGCTAGTTCCCTAGCTTTGAGTGAGCTAGATGAAGTCATGTAATGACATAAGGTCTGAAAGGATGTTGAGACCCATAAGGTTGGAGAGGACGATGAGGTTGTGCCCACTATAGAGATGCTACATGCATTGAGGAGGCCCCATATGCATGACTGTGACATGACCATCAAATAGTATATATGTGACTATGACAGAGCCACTGTATGGATATGATGGTGACTATGATGTATTGATTCATCATATAGTTTGAGAGTGACTATGAGAGACCATGTTTGGCTATTATGGTGATACTTGTGACATAATATGTTTGATCATGAGATAACATGTGTGGCTATGGTGATGCTACCTATAGACTAGTCTGGAAGACCATGTGATTGGTGATAGTCTTGTACATGCCATGTGTAATGGATGGATGTGATTGAGACTACTAGATGAAGAACATCATGGATAATACCTCCCTAGCTAAAAGGGATTCTTGATGTTACAAAACTTCTAGTGATGTATAGATTCATGGAAAGTCAACAAGTAAATGGTCCAAAGTACAGATGCATACATAAACAATATTGAAGATCATGCCAAGAGAATACCTTCCTTGATAAGAGGGAGTTTTGAAGTATTATGTAGCTGTGGAAGATATTCATATTTTATTTGATCAAGTCAAAACCCTAAAATAATAATGATAAATTATATTTGTAATGTCGCCTAAAGAAAATCATTATTATTATATTTTGTACTTGCAATATGAGAAGTCGACCCTACCAGAAAAAGTCAAAGTAAATTATATTTGTCAGAAAAGATAGGTTGACCTTGTGGGAAAAGTTAACTGGCAAGATATGTATAAATAAGGTGACACCTTACTCATTTGGTGATTACAACTCACTCAATTATAGCGTAAGTTTGGAGGAGAGTTGCACTTGCAGTTGCAACTATAGGAGGAAGGATAAGGCACATCTCTTGGTGTTGGTTAGTCTCTCTCTCATGCGCTACCTTGCTGGGGTAATGTGCTAGGGTTTGGATTGTGCCTTGGTGTATCTCTTGGTGTATGTCTTGGTATAATGCTTGGTGTATCTTCTGGTGACAAGGCACAAGTCTAGTAGTAGGGTTTCCCTTTGAGTAGAAGGGTTATCTGGGATATTTCTCTCTGAGAGAGCATTGTACTAACATTGTACTTGGTTGATGAATCTATACTGAAGAAGTTATGTTGGGTTTTCTTCCCCAAGAGGGTTTCCCATGATAGATATATGTGTGTTGTGCTCGGGGGTGGCACATGTAGGTGCCTATGGTTGGGTGACGATGATGTAGCATCATCTATGGAAAAACAAGCACCTAAAAGTAGTTAAATTCTCATGGTAAATCTAACCCTAACTCGTTTTAAGAAAAAAATCAACAATATTCATATTTAAACTTTTTGCCTAAAAAAGGGTCAAACTTGAGGGATTTTTGTAAAGGATACTCGTACAATTATCATTTGAAAAATATACCATGTAGGCCATCACATAAACTAGTGCCTGGAGGGATGAGAGAGTTATTCACGAGCATAACATTTAATATGGAGGGTTGGGCACAAATATGGTTTTTATTATAGGGGTATTCTCATGAATAAGTGCAAGAGATACATGATCAAATATTTGACAAACAAGGGTCTCCCTTTTCATTAATTTTCATGCAAAATAACTAGTCGATTTATTGACAAAACGTAGAGGTTATACTATAGACAAATGGGTATGAAAAAATTTAGCCATTGAAATTCATACAATGACAAACACACATCGTGAGCCTTGAGACAAATACCATAACCATGACATGTGAGTTCTGGCATGATTTCGTTATGAAAAAAGTATTCATGAATTTTCTAGACGTTTCAGAGCAATATAGACATAAAATACTCCATAAAAAGAACCATTAAATATTGTTGTGCGATGAATAGGGACTGGAAGGTCGAATATCAGAGTGAAGAGAGGAATTTCAATTTTAGACAAGACCAATATAACACGTTTATCAATGAACAAATGCTACATAACCATACTTTCTTCTACAACAACAAAGCTTACATACCATTACCACCAAGCTGCCAATTGTTCTTGAGCTAAAACCACTTGAACCAAGCCTTTATACACCTAGAAATTCATTATGCCAACGGACTCAATTAGTTTGAGCTCAGTTGTTGCACAAGGGCAGAGTCTTTAGAATGATAAAATACCTCATAAATTTGCAAGCTTCAAACCCTAGCAATAGAATGAGCACACAAAACTGATATCTATCACCTTAACTCATGCACATCCATGCATTAATTATCACGTTGCTCAAGATTGTAAAAAATTTCATCAACCATTAACACACACAACAATGCCAAGTGTGGGTCACAAACAATATCATGGTGGTAAGGTGTGCGCAAATTATTTATTGTTTCAAAATGTGACATTACCAATTCATATGTTTTCCAAAATGTAATGTTATTAATGTATGTCTTTCAAAACTTATACTAATTCTCGATTTATATGCAAAATATTTTATATAACTTTAAGATGTAGCACACCATGCCATATAAAACAAGTGCCACAACAATGGCGATCTCCCTGCCGAGTATCAATTTTTGTATGTTGATTTGAATAGCTTGGGGTTATTTTTATATGTCGATTTGAATAGTTTGGGTTACGTAACCTGGTCTTTGTTAGGGCATGGACCGAAATTTTTTCTTGTAGCCAGAGGCTTTTCAGATGTGTGCGGTGTTGCTTATATGGACATATAGTGGCAGACTATCTTCAAAATTTTGTGCACAAGATCAGGCAAAAGGAGGAGAAAAACCACTTGATTTATCCATATATCTGATATCTTAAGAAGAATATAACCACCTCTAAGTCACCACCTATTTCTCCACCTGATCAAATCCCATCTCCACCCAATACACTGTCTACTTTCTCATACTACACTCAGAAAACCCATACAGTGAACAAAAAATGACACGGTTAATGATCTTAACAACATTCAATTATATCAAAATCCCTAAGCTTTTTGCAGAGAGCTAATCCTATCATTGGAAACTTTTGAATAGAAAATTGGCTAATAATCTACGATGCAAACATACATGAATTTATAATATTTGAACTATCCAAATCCAAATCATTGTGTTTAGGACTCTTACTCCTTTACACAATATTCTTATGTATTGTTTTTCCCTACAGTCATCCTGGTTGTTCGTTCATAGCCCAAACAAAACTTTTACACTTTATACATATCATGATGCCATCTTACAAGTGATGTGATTTATGGAGTTGGCTACAAGTGAGGCGAGTGTGCATATATGGAAGGAATGGGCTTCACCGTGGTAACTCATTGTGCATATATGGAAGGAATGGGCTTCACCATTGTAACTCTTTATCGTTACAGTACGCATTTGATTGTTGATATTATGATAGATGCGGGAGGTATTTACCTCCACATGTAAACTTGAAAATAATAGAATATTCTGGGAAGTAAGAAGAAACCCTAATTAGTTGGCTAATAACCCTAGAAGACAAGTTGGCTCAAGGGGATAATTTGTATTAGGTTATTAGCCTCCAAGAGAAGAAGTCAGCTAAAAGAAATATTATATACTAAGTAAATAGGCACCCAGAATGAGAAGTCGGCCCAGGCAGTTTACCAGTTTTAGTATAAATACAGGAGGCCGGTATTCATTCTGGCAGGCATTCTCATAACTGCAGAAGCAACACTCGTGCACACTGCAGTTGGCAAGTTTGTGCACAAGTTTGGAGGAGAGCTATCGTTGCAGCTGCTACAACTAGTAGATTTCGGTTTTGTCTTGGAATCTCTCTAGGTTATGGTTTGGATTCTTTCAGCTCTTGTTACTCTTGTTTGGTGCGCTATCCTTAGAGAGAGGTGCGCTATCTTGTTTGGCTATCTAGCCTAGGGTTTGCTTCCAGAATGATTCTCTGTCAAGGTTAAGGTGCTCGGGGGTGGCTTCGGCCTATGGTTGGGTGACAATAGTGATATTGTTTATGGTTAAATGAGCACATCCATCATATTCTAACAGGTTATGGGCCCACACCTCCTTCATTCAGTTTAACCACTGGAAGGGAGCATAGCCATAAGGATACTAAGCTCGTTGAAGAACTGCTACTAGGATTTCTTGCAGAAGAAGTTACCAAAGCACTGTCACTAGGGTTACTAGCAGGTGACGTTGCATAAATCCTAATCCTCTTGTTGAGGCACCTTAAGTGAAGGGATTGACCTAATTTCTGTATAGACTAGTGCACCCTAGCCTAGTGCATCTCTTGGTACTCTCAGCAAGCTAAGACGTCAAGGTTGACTTTTTGGTCAAATCTAGCGTTGACCAAGTCGAGGCAACCATAACTTACTCTATGAAATCAGAAAACAAGTTAGATGGGGCTTCTAACTTCAGAGCATGGAAGATAAGGATTGATCTCATCCTTGCCAAGAATAAAGTGTTGGATATCGTGAAAGGACAGATTGTGGAACCAGAGTTTGAAGAAGGAAAAGAGAAGGAACTGCAGAACGTTGAAGTTATGGAGAAGTTCAAAGGCAATGACATCATTTCCATGAGTATCATATTAGATTCTATAAAGGACCACTTGATACCCTACATCTCCCATCTTTATTCGTCTAAGAAGATGTACGATGCCCTAACCAATCTCTTCTCAGTTAGAAACATTGGACAGGTAATGAGTCTGAAGAATGAACTTCGTGACATGAAGATGAATGATGATGATAACATAACATCATACTTTATGAGAATCTCTCAGTTAAGAGATCAACTACAAGCTATTGAAGAAATCGTTTTAGAGAAGGAACTGGTAAATATAGTACTCAATGGTCTTCCCAAGACATGGGATGCATTTGCTGCAAGAATGAACACAAGGAAGGAGTATCCTACATTTGAAGAACTTTGGACTTGTTGTGCACAAGAAGAATCAAGGATTAGTGCAAAAGAGAAACCCCAAAACAAATACGATGATCAAGCCTTCACAACAAGATTTAAGAATTTCAGGAACAAAAGGAAGATTGGCTAAAGGAAGAAGCCAAATCAAGAGAAAGATATGTCAGAAATACAATGCTTTAACTGTCGAAAATATGGTCACTACAAGAATCATTGTCTTGAGCTAAAGAAAAGGAAAGAGGCACACGAAGCATCAGTTGTCGAAGAAAAGGAACCTTCAAAGAATACTAAGCAGGATGAAACATACTTCTTCTTCTAAGACAAGGTAACACTACTCTTCATAGTTCTTGTACATACCATGTTTTCTGTACATATCTTGCATATCTATTTCTTAGAAGATAATATGTTCCAAGAGAAACTATACCTATGGAAGAACAACAAGATAAGGATTGCTATCACTATGACTACAAGTCAGACAATACACATGAAAGGATGAAGTACATCAACAACCCCTGGTAACATTCATGTGGAACTTATTACATAAGTAACAACTGCAAGATATGCCGAAATTAGAATCAATCTTGAAGAAACCTAGAAGAAGTAAAGACAAAAAGAAGTCAGCAATCAAGAGGAAATTGGAGAAAGACTTATGACACTTTGCAAAAGATAATAAGGATGCAGACGAAAGCGTGGGCTCTCTTAGTTGGAGGGAGTTGATTACAAAATTCCAAAAAGATGAGCATGCACTCATGCATGAAGAAAGGATTAGGAGGGAGCTAATCCTAAATAGTATGATGCATTGAAGATGATGAAATATCTATCCACGTTCCCATCAATAGTGGCAGCCATGAAAAACATCATGTGTTTAGTTTGACTTTAGAAGAAGATTTCTTTGAAAAGAAGCCTCAAAGTATCCCTGGTTGTTCATCCACATCCATGATTCTATGATGAAAGGAAGAAGTCAGAATCTTCAGGGCATGGAATCTATAGAAAATCTCCATGGACCCAAGAGCTTAAGAAAAACACGAGGAAGAACATGAAGATTCCAAGAGAGAAGGAAAATCTAGAACAACAAGTCATTGTATCAAGAATCACAACACTACCAGCCTTATATGAAAACAATAAAGCAGAGGAACTGAAAGTTGTGATGAAGAACAGTGTATGGAAAACTTATGAATGTAAGCATTGCGAGATCCAGAACTAGAGGTTCTCCCAGATGGAGGGAGAAGACTATGATGATTGCTTGTTCCAGTAAACAAGACATACCTCTACATGAGCCAATATATCATGGGTTGGAGTTTACATGTAGAGCAACGTCAAGGCTTTGAGGTATATCAGGAAGAGACCCTTGTATGCAGATGTAATAAGATCTTGTATGGATTCAAACAACTTGGTGCGGAGCCTCCAATGCACAACAGAAGCGTGGTGAAAAACCTTTTATAACAAAGATATTGTATCATAATGGTTACTTGGAACTCAAGGATGATGGATTTCCAATCCACTACAAAGCTCTCATGATGACAAAATAAGTACCACTTGGATATGTTCCAAGTTTGACCCTTTCCACGATGTTATGAGCTAGCAGGAAACAAAAGAGTTGAATTCAGCTATGATGATCAAAGCTATATGAAGCCTTTAGAAAACCAGTGTTCCAGAAAGACCGAAGTACATTGAGATCAAGCATTACATTCTCCGTGATGAAGTCCAGAAAGGAGAAGTGGTTCTCCAATATATATCTCCACAGATGAGCAGATAAGCAGACATTTTGGTAAAGCCTTTGTTCAAGATGAAAGAGTTTGTGTACTCAAGCTGGAGCTCGTGGAGACGACTTCCTTATTGAAAAAGGAAGATATGACTCCTAGGTTGGGAGGGAGCACTAATGTGTTATTGATTTATGGACAATCATTTTTTAGTTCGAAAAATGGTCCAGGATGAGTAGTTCCTTTCCAGTTCTGAAAGTGGTTTGATATTTCTGATGGATAGGCATTTTCTAGTTTGGAAAATGATATAGATCGAACGGTCATTTTTGTAATGAAAATGGTTTGATGGATTGATGATGTACCATAGACAACGATTCCCCTTGTGGTTAACATAGGGAATGGTCTAGGATAGTCTCTCTTCTTGACGGTCACTCTTAATAGTGGTCAAGAAGATTGGTCTGCCTCACCGGATAGTCATTCTTTCGAAGCTCACAGTTGTGAGTAGTTTCGAAGAATGGTTTGTTTTGGAGGTTGGTGCAGGATAATCATTTCCTTAGGAAATGGTCTGAACAATCATTCCCTAGGGAAGATTCATTCTCTACAGGTTGCACTTTGTTTAGTGCCGGAGGAATGGCCGATATAGGCGAATGGTACAGGTTCAACAATCAAGGACAGGCATTTCCTAGGGCAGATTCATTCTCTCCAGGTTGCACTTTGTTTAGTGTCGGAGGAATGGCCCAGATAGGTGAATTGTCCAGGATCATAAATCGGGAAAATTGTTCTTCCTTGCTTGAGAAGAATAGTCCAGATAGCTCATCGTTGATTTTTACTTTCTTAGGGCAGATGCTCTTTCAGATCTCACAGATGTGAGTGGAAGAATGGCCCAGATGAGTCGATTTATATATCATAACAATGTTTTCTATGCAGGTTGATGATATGATTGTTATGGAGACTGTATGTCTCTGGACAATAGATGTATACTACTGTAGTGGATGTGTTCCACTGATTGTGACTATATGTCACTGATCAAGTATCTGTGTGTTACTTGGTGTGGTAGTGTACCACTGGATTGTAGTTGTGTACTAATATAGATAGACATAATTGTGTTCTATTGAATGACATTGTTCCGATCACTTTGAAGACTATCAATAATGTTGAAAATGATTATCACCTAGATGGATGATCAATGGACAGAGATTTCCCAGACGAAAAATGGTTTAGAACATTTATTCTTCGAGGACATATGTCCGGATTAGAAGAATGGCTCTTGTGTCACTTTGTGGAGTGAGTGACTTATCCAACATCATGTCTAATTACTCATATGGAGTATGGTTTTGAGAAATGATGCAGTTGATGACACTGATAGTGATGATGGTGCTCATGATCTAGTCATGAGATAGTCTATACAACTATGTTGATGCTACCGAGTAAATGGTATGTTTGTGCTCAAGACCATTACCTTCAAATACTTCCCTAGCTAGGAGGGAGTGTTGATATTATGGTAGTTGCGGGAGGTATTTACCTCCACCTGTAAACCTGACAAGAATAGAATATTCCGGGAAGCAAGAAGAAACCCTAATTAGTTGGCTAATAACCCTAGAAGACAAGTCAACTCAAGAGGATAATTTGTATTAGGTTATTCGCCTCCAAGAGAAGAAGTCGGCTAAAAGAAATATTATATACTAAGTAAATAAGCACCCAGAATGAGAAGTCAGCCCAGGCAGTTGGTTAGTTTTAGTATAAATATAGGAGGTCAATCTTCATTCTGGTAGGCATTCTCAGAACTACAGAAGCAACACTTGTGCGCACTGTACTTGGCCAGTTTGTGCGCAAGTTTGGAGGAGAGTTGCCATTGCAGCTAGTAGATTTCGGTTTTGGCTTGGACGCTCTCTAGGTTATGGTTTGGACTCTCTGATCAGCTCTTGTTAATCATGTTTGGTGCGCTATCCTTGGAGAGAGGTGTACTATCTTGTTTGGATATCTAGCCTAGGGTTTGCTTTTGGAATGATTCTATGTCAAGGTTAAGGTGATCGGTGGTGGCTTCAGCCTATGGTTGGGTGACAATAGTGATATTTTCTATGGTTAAATGAGCACATCCATCATATTCTAACATCGATATGTATTTTTTCTCCCTTTACAATTAATGCAATGACAAATTATATTTAACAGCGGTGTCGTTTCCAAAGGAAGGAAGAGGATGCATGCAACGCGTGGATAAATTGACTAGCCCAAGCATGGAAAGCTTCAAATTCCCAGTGATTTTAGAGTGAGACAGGAGCAAGCTTCAAATTCCCAGTAATTTAGAGTGAGACAGGGAAAATAAGCACTTCGTAGTGTTACGTTTAAAAGCGTATCAATGGGATAATACATAGGATGTGGAGACGTTGCATATTTAGTGTAGTTAGTGTTAATACGCTTTTGTATTACCAATACCTCGTGACCTTTGGACTATCATTGTTTTGGGCGTAATGCATGTATTACATTTGGCGAATACTGCCTAATGAGTTACTCGAGTTAGTCGTCAATTGGGTGTAGCTTGGATGGTTGTGAGGAATGATTGTTATCCTCCCTAGCCGGGTTCAATTCTTAATTGAATAGCAGGGCGATTGCTATTTTCGGGGGAAAATATTCCTTCACATGAAAAAAGTTACTCGAGTTTCTCCTCGCAGAAACCAAAAGCAGGTCTGGTGTTGAGACCGCTCTGAAACCAAAATCAGGTTTGGTGCTGAGACCAGTCTGAAACCACTCCCAAAATCAAGCGCAATGGACTGTCTAGTGAATCAACTAGAGAAACAATGTTCCACGTAGAGTGTCTTTGTTTGAAGTAGATGCTAGAATAATAGAAGGAGCTATAAACCCATCACAATTGTAAACAACAGATGATTCTCCATGGATTAAATGCCATGCGCGAGTGCCCAGGTAAACCCCAAACGCAGCTTTATTCCCCACTACTTAAAAGGCCTCTGCCCATGTTTCTAATGGTGGTGGTCGACAATGCCTTCAAATACATTTTCTAATTCCTTAGTCGCGGGTGGTGCCTCCGTCACTGAAGCTATGATTGGGTTATGGAAATATTATGGCAGAGTTCAGAAGAAAGTATGATCTAAGGCCAAGGCTAAATGCACCTAACTTCGGGAGAGAAGAGACAGCAAGAGAACCCAAGAACACAAGAAGGGATGCTCCTGAGGGCATAGAATATTATAAAGGGGGGACACCGTTCAAGTCTTTTGATTACCAAAGACGAGTTTTCCCTATCAGAGAAGAAGCCAAGGAGGCAGAGCAACCCAAGAGCCTCCGAGTTGCAGGTGCAAATGAGAAACTTTCCACCCCTCCTTAACCAAGTGATATTCTGGCCAAGCGTCATGTTACCCCTAAGATTACATAAATTGCCCCTGAGTTACCTCCACCTTTTGATATCAGACACAATCTGAGTAAACTAAAAATCCCCATGCCCCTCTATGAAATTGTCAAAATTCCTGGTCACAAAAAGGAGGTGTTTGAATTTTTAGGTGTAAAAGAGATAGTCCAACGAGCCGTATCAAAAAGGAAAAATGAATGTACTCTTGACCTTGCAAGAGACTTCTTGAAAGACAAGATCCAATGGCAAGGACAAATATGTCAAGCATGGAGAGTAGGTAAGCCTAACTGTGAGAGAGTCAGGCCCATAAAAGTCATCATGCCCAACTTGCGTGATAAAGATATCATTCTAAGCAGGAAGCAGTTCTTGAGGGGTTCTTGGTTTTTTCTAGAAGAAGACTTAACTGTAAGACAACAAGAGGAAAGGAGGGACGAGATGACAAAAGTTAGGGTAGCAAGAGATGACGGAAAAAGAGCATGGATTTATAAAGGTAAAGTTGTGATAGCGCAATTTGGACCTCCTTCCAAAACAAGGCAGCAAGACGATAACAAAGAAGAGGCAACAAACTCTTCAACAAGAAATGAGGAAGCAAGGTTAGTATGGGCAAGCAGGGACAAAGACTCAACTGTGAGTCTTGCATGCCAAAACACATAGCAATCAAATCGTACCCAGGTTTCCTTAAGATTAGTTTGTTGGAACTGCAGAGGTTACCCATGGAGACGAGGACCTGGGTTAGGGCCTATTGCAGAAGATATAGACATAATTTGCCTCATAGAAACACATGAGCATGAAGGGTGCAAGACACCTTTGTTTGAAGGGTATTGGAAGATAGCAGTGTGGAAAGGCAACAGGGAATGGCAAAGGGCACGAGGGTATCATGGTATTAGTAAGAGAAAAAGAAGGTCGCTTCATTCAGCTAGAAAAAGAAGACCCAAATAAGCGATTTGTCTGGCTTAAAATATTAGAAAATGGAAATAACATCATAATTGCAGCATGTTATTTTGCGCCGCAAGTTTCAAAAATCTACAAAAGTAGAGAGCTTGACCACAAAGATCCCTTTGCAGCCTTAAAAATAGATATTACAATATATTCTCAGCTAGGTGAAGTCCTTATAGTGGGGGATTTCAATGCTAGAACTGCAGGTGAACAAGCTATCATTCTTTGTTGCAAAGAAGACGGTGACCCTATCTGGCTTACAGAAGAGAGTAATCATCAGTGGGAATGAATTTCAGAGGATAAAGGCTACAATCTCTTTGGAGAATAATTGCTTACGCTATGTGGGGCTTTCGATTTAGTCATTTGTATCGGTATGACTAGATGGGAAAAGTTTGGTAATTTCACTTGCAATACTTACAACGGAGCAAGTGTAGTAGATTATGCAATTTGCTCGCATAATTTGTGTGGGAAAATGGAGGAAGTGTTGATTGGAGATCAAATTTGGGACTTAA
>ML799094.1:77352-114054 GCA_009831015.1 Picea engelmannii | reverse complement strand
CTAGTAGTGACAACAGAGCTTAGGGCATCTTAGATCTGGTTCATTCTGATGTATGTGGTCCCATGTCATCTCCCTCACTCAATGGTTATTTGTATTATGTCATTTTTATTGATGATTACTCAAGAAAATGTTGGATATATTTTGTTAAAGCTAAAAGTGACACATTTGATAAATTCAAAGAGTATACAGCCTTTATTGAAAAGCAGACGGGGAAACGCATCATAATCCTTAGAAAAGACAATGGAGGAGAGTTCGAATCTCTTCAGTTTGAGGATTTCTGCAAGTCAGCAGGAATCAAGAGACAGTTGACCGTACCATATAACCCTCAGCAAAATCGAGTTGCTAAGAGTTAAAACAGGACAATTTGTTAGGCAGTGAAAGCAATGATGTTTGACCAGGATTTGCCAAATTATTTATGGGAAGAAGCTACCTCCACTGTTGTGTATATTCAGAACATGTGTCCACATGCTATATTGAAGGAAAAGACTCCTGAAGAGGTCTTGTCAGGGATCAAACCTGAAGTGGGGCATCTAATGATATTTGGATGTCCTGTGTATATTCATGTCCCTAAGGAAAAGAGGAAAAAGATGGAACCCTCAGGCAAGAAAGGGTTTTTTTTGGGGTACAGTGAGAACTCGAAGGCTTACATGATTTATGTACCAGGTCAGAGGCAAATAGAGGTAAGCAAAGATGTGAATTTCCATGAGGAAGTCACATTTAAGAAATCCAAAGAGCTTCAACAAGAATCAAAAGCAGTTCAACCAGCTTCACCCTCTTTTGAAAATGAAGAGTCAAATGATCAGAGGGAGTAACCTCGTGAAGGGCCAAGTAATGAGCCCCTAGAAATTGCTAAAGTGTTAGAAAGAACTCTTAAAGAACCTCCAGCCAAAAGGAAGCCAGGGTGGCTTAAAGAAATAGTGTAGGAAGTAGAAAGAATAACTGCTCCCAAAGGAACTTTTAGGGAAAGGAAGAGGACTCATAGGTTTGGAGGCTATGTGCACTGACGAGCACCATTAGTGATGCCCAACGTTCTTCATTTGAAGAAGCAGATAAATTACAAGTATGGAAGGATGCCATGCTTGAGGAATATAGTTCTATTATAAAGAACAATGTTTGGGACATTGTGTCGAGGCCAAAAAACAAATCAATGGTTTCTTCCAAATGGATCTATAAGATCAAACATGCAGCTGATGGAAGTGTGGAAAAGTTCAAAGAAAGATTTGTAGCCTGAGGCTTCACTTAGAAAGAAGGAATTGACTACGAAGAGACTTTTGCTCCTGTAGCTAGGTATACCTCCATTCAAACTATTATTTCTTTAGCTCTCGTTCTTGGTTGGAAGCTACATCAGATGGATGTAAAAAGAGCATCTTCAATGGAAAGATTGAACATGAGGTCTTTGTGGAACAACCAGATGGTTTTGTACTGCATAAAAAAGGAACTCATGTATGCAAGCTAAGGAAGGCCTTGTCTGGTCTTAAGCAGGCTCCCAGAGTTTGGTATGATAGGATTGATCGCTTTCTTAAAAGCCTAGTCTTTTAGAAAATTGATGCTGATGCAAATCTGTACTTCAAGGTAAGAGGTAACCAACTTGTTATACTAATCCTGTATTTTGATGATCTCTTTCTAATAGGAGATGAAGGGCTAATAGCCTGGTATAAGAGGGATCTAACCTCAGAATTCGAGATGAAAGACTTAGGCTTGATGCATTACTTCCTAGGATTGGAAGTGTGGCAAAGACACGGTGAGATATTTCTGGCACAAGGAAAATACACAATGGATGTACTAAAGAGGTTTGGTATGATGGATTTCAAATCCATGTCTACTCCGATGGTTACCAACCTGAGGAAGCTGCATGATTCTGATACAGGTTTAGATTTGGTGGATCCCACCATGTATGGGCAGTTGATTGGATCATTGATGTACATGATCCACACCAGGCTAGATATATGCTATGCAGTGATTGCAATGAGTCAGTTCATGACTGAACTGAAACAGAGACACTTGGTGGCAACAAAGCACATCTTGAGATATCTCAGAGGGACCATTACTTATGGTCTGAGATATACATCCAGTGGTGGTTTATTTTTGCATGGGTATGCAGATGTTGTCTGGGCAAGAAGCCAAGTGGATCATAAGAGTACTTTCGGATACTGCTTCAGTTTAGGATCCGCTATGATATCTTGGTCAAGCCGGAAGCAGGGATCCATTGCAAAGATTACATCAGAGGCTGAGTACAGTGCAACAAGTGATGCTGGCACGTAAGCAATATGGCTCAGAAAATTGGTTTCTGGGTTGTTTGAAGACAAGCTCGAGACGACGGTGGTTCACTCTGATAATCAAAGTTGCATAAAAATGACAGAGAACCCGATATTTCACGATAGGTCAAAACATATTGACATGGGGCACCACTACATTCGAGACTTGGTACAGAGAAAAACTGTGAAGTTACAGTACATAGCCACGAGCGAGCAGGTAGCTAATATCTTGACCAAGCCTCTGACCTTGAGACAGTTTGTGTAGCTGAAAGGCAAGCTTGGTGTGGCTAAGAATGACTCCCTCGCTTAGAGGTAGTGTTAAATTTGGCAGCATCGACAATCATTCTCCAATGAGAGGCCATATGGACCACCCTGAGGCTAGCTAGGAATATTTGGAGAATCAACCAGTCTTGTGAGGTATTGACAAAAGCCAGGGGGAATGTACAACCTCTCTGATTCAAACCAAAAGTCAGGACAAATGAGATGCTATGTGAGTCTAATGCAAAAGTCAGGGGGAACGTACAACCTTTGTGAGCATAGACAGTCTAGTGCAAAATTCAGGGGGAACGTACAACCTCTGTGAGCATAGTCTGACTAGTGCAAAAGTCAAGGGGAACATACAACCTCTGTGAGCCTAGTCAAACCTTGTGAGCCATGAGAAAAATTCAAGACATGTAGAAAAAGTTAGGTTGAATATGAAATTCCTATGAGCTAGAAACAAACGATATTTTCCTAATATTGCAAATGATATAAATGTATTGATCTAGTGCATTGGAACGTGTAACATTATCCACCATGAAGAGAATTTTGAATTGCCTTGAGGCTTGTAAAGAGTCGAGTTGTAACTGAAGTCTTAAGTCTAGTTCTATTTTAGAACTAAAGTTTAATGTTGAGTTATAACTGAAGTCTTAAGTCTAGTTCTATTTTAGAACTAAAGTGTAATGTTGAGTTGCAACTGAAGTCTTAAGTCTAGTTCTATTTAACTTAAGTGTAATGTTGAGTTGCAACTAAAGTCTTAAGTCTAGTTTTATTTTAGAACTAAAGTGTAATGTTGAGTTGTAATTGAAGTCTTAAGTCTAGAACTAAAGTGTAATGTTGAGTTGCAACCGAAGTCTTAAGTCTAGTTTTATTTTAGAACTAAAGTGCAATGTTGAGTTGTTACTGAAGTCTTAAGTCTAGTTCTATTTTTGAACTAAAGCATACCACTCTCAAGTCTAGTTCTATTTTCGAACTAAAGTGTAATGTTGAGTTGTAACCAGTCTCAAGTCTAGTTCTAAGTTTGAACTAAAGTATGAAACTGAGTTATGATTAACTCATGCAAACATGTTACTATTTTGAGTCTCTCCTCTTCAGCCTATATAAGCATAGGTCGAACCCTCTCTTCAAAACAGTTTCTATGCAGGTTAAGGGTGAAGCAATAGAGGCACACATCAGTGATAAAGAAGCAACATACCAAAGCAACATATCAGTTTTGTATATCAACAATAGAGGCAACATATCAGAGGTGTATTTCAGGAATGTCTTTTAGGTCTTTGTCAGGTCAGAGTCATCTTGGCAAGCTTTTTAAGAGCAAAAAAATCATGGTGGATATTTGTAACCGATCTTACATTATTAATGCAATAAATGAATATCATTTGTTGGGGTTTTTTTCCCTGTACAGGGTTTCCCCATGGTATATGTGTTGTTGATGTGCATGCTTACTTATCTACATAGTTATTGTTATTCGATTATGATTTGGTATTGTTGAAGTGTATTAAGCTGGAATCAAAGTGTTGAAGAAAAACAAAGAATTAATCCGCATAAGAAATCAAGCTCAAAATTTAACATTTGGGATAGATGTTTGACCCAACAATAGACTTATTGTTCCAAATATCAATAGTAAATCACCCCCGAGCTGAGGCTAGTAATCCACAAAAGAGGTCGGTCTCTCACAATCCACTCACAACCCATAAAACTCACAACCCACTGATATCTTCCTACAACTATCCCGATTTTCCACCAGCACTCATCCTCTTGACCTGCCTGACCCAATGAATGCACCCCTAATCCATGTGGATATCGATGGCCACCCACCTATTCCACAGGCTCGAAAAACAATTTTCCATCTTGGCAGTTTTTCGGTAGTTTTTTGGGTTCCAAACTTTCAGGGTCATTTTGAGGCCCTAACAACATTTTTTTTTTGGATTCGGGGTCCATGCGACCACTAAAGGAACTAGCCTGAACCATTCAAAAATCATTCTTCTCAGTTAGACCTTTTCAACGGTGTATCGAGTGCCCAAAACAGAGATCGTATGCAAAAGTTACGCCTATGGGAAGTTGACGTATCAACTACCCCCATCAGGACCCACAAACCTTTTGGATTTTCATCTTCCGGGGTTAGGATTATGGATTTTACTTATGATAAAAAGGCCTTTGGAGCCTCATTGTAACAATAATATTCTAGTGAATGTGAGTAGCCATCACATCTCTTCTAAGAGATAAGCTGCCACCATTCTAGCAAGTCTTTCACTCTGTATTTTTACAGTCTTTGTACATTTTCGCTCATTAATAGAAATTGTATTACTGTATCTTTGTGTTTATGGTTGCATCTCTAATACATTTATGTTATATTGTTGGATATCTGAGATATCTCTCTATATATATTTATTATATCTCCGCTCTCATTTCGTGCCGAAAATAATCCGGATCAACCCCTTCACTAATATTAGTCCCTCGGGTGTCCCATTCATTTATCGGGGCCTCTCTGGCACATGTAGCTAGGAACCTCTTAGCTGGGAACTCAAGGGAACTCACTACTAAGAAAACTACCAACAAACAACAACAAACTCTTGTTGTTTTAGTGCAACTCGCCCAAAAGTTCACTCTTCAGGCTTGACAACCTGGCTCTTCAGTTTCTATCTCCAAATATGCTCCAATATGCTCAAGCTTGCTCTAAAATCTTCCCTCCATGGTTGTTCCAGCTCCAAGCTCTCCTTCTTGGTCTCTACTTTCTCTCATGCACAAAAGCTCCATGTGCAAAATTTTTGTCCAAACCCATCCGAATTTCCTCCCTTTGGCTTGCCTTTCTTGACTCACACTCTTCCCCAATCTAATTGTACTCGACCCCCATGTGCACAATAACTTTTGGATGTGACTACTCACACACACCCTCTTACATGTATTCAATGTTTGGCTTTGGGAACACTCAATCACAATTTAGAAGGTCCATATACAAATAACAATATTAGGATAATGGGTTGAATTAATATACATGAGTATTTTCCCGTTGGACCCCTCTTGGCCATTATCCTAGACCCTCCTCTCTCTTGTGGATTAATTCATCCCCCATATTTTGTCCATGTCCCCTTAGCAGCTGACATCACATTTTGTTATTAAAACACAGAAACACAATTCGCATATTACATCGTTTTGGTTGTAGCCACACATTATATCTACATAAGCATTAGTTAAATTGGGGATTATAGTGGGGATGATACAATCTTTGTGATGACTCTAAACCTGACATTATACTTCTCTAGGAAGCCATGGGTACTTTTGACTCCTTTCTTTTTTAACTTAAGTGCCTCTTCCTTGGCTAACAATTCATTGGGATGGACTCTGCAAGATTATCTAGTGGTTTAATTACTGGATTATCTCTTAGGATCTCACTTACTAATTCCTTCTCCATTGTCTTTGGTGTCTTTATATAATTTTTTTGCCTTGAGCTAAATTGACATTTTAAAATTATCAATGTCTATGGGCCATATGCACGACAAGGAGGCGTTCTGGAACAAAACGTTTGGTTACAGTTTAACTATGGATGATAATTTAGTGCTTGGAGGTGACTTAAATTTACAGTGAATAAAGATGAGATGTGGGGCAGGTCGGGTCAGGAGGACAAACTCTGTACCTTCTTTCTTGAGAAAATTGAAGCATGTAATCTCATAGATGTGGAACCTGTGGTTTTGAGAGGCACATGGTTCAACAAATGGACCGGGGATGAAGGTATCCACAAATTTCTAGATCATTTTCTAGTCAAAGACGATTTACTCCAATCCATTCACAATTACCAGTCTTGGGTAGGCCCAATCCCCTGTTCAGATCATTGACACATTTTATTGGAACTCGATAAATCACAAAGTAAATCGGGATCACCCTTCAAGTATAATTTCTGTTGGGCTAACATTGACGAGTTTAAGCAACTAGTCCATTCCATGTGGATCCCTTTTTCTTTAATAAGGGGCCTATCAGCCAGTGATCACTTTATGGAGAATTTACAAAAAATGAAAAAGGAAGATTTGGTTTGGGCCAAAAATCATAGACAAGTTCTTGGGAATGATATCAAAATTATTGAACATGACATGGAGGATTTGTAGGCCCAGGAAATTGGAAACCTTTAAGTGGATGCAAAGATAAGGGATCGTTGCAAACTGTTGGAAGACAAGCGTCGTGCTCTCTGGTTAGATGCGGTCGACCATAACACCAAGTATTTCGAAAAAATTGCTAATCATATGAAAAATTGAAATACTATATGGGAACTGGAGGATCAATGTGGAAGCAAGAAAAGGTCCTTCTTATAACTTGCAGAACTGGGGGTTTCAGATTTCCAAGATCTTTTTGCAGAGAAAGAGCCTGAATCTATTGCGGATATGTAATGTCTTTTAATACTTTCTCCAAATATGCTTGAACAAGAGGACAATATAGAATTTTTTAGGGACATATCTTTGGAAGACCTATGCAGTGTCTTGGAAACTTTAAAAAAAGATGAAATTCCCAACCTTGACGGTTGGACTATAGATTTCTACCATCATTTTTTTGAGTTGGTGGGAAAGGATCTAGTCTGTGTCATGGAGGAGATCAGATTGAAGGGTAAAATCAAACTAGTTATTAACACTGCCTTCTTAGCCTTGATTCCAAAAATAGATATTCCCTCCACTTTCAAAGATTTTCGTCCCATTGCTCTATGGAATAGTCTCTATAAAATCCACTCTAATATCATCACTACGCGATTGAATTCGTTGCTCTCCAACTTCATTTCCCGAGAACAATTCGACTTTCTAAAAGGCTGATAAACTCACGAAGCCATCAATGCAGCGCGGGAAGGTCTTCATACTATCAAAACAAAAAAGAATGATGTGTCAGTTTTCAGAATTGATCTATCAAAAGATTTTGATAGAGTCTCCTGGTTATTTCTCAGATTATTGTTGCTACAGATTGGCTTTGATTTACAATCCATTAAGTAGATAATGGAAGGAGTCACTACTGCTTCCTTTGCCCTTTTAATTAATGGGTCTGGCACACCCTTCATCAAATTAGGCAGGGGGATCACACAGGGTTGTCCCTTATCCCCTTGCCTTTTCATTTTGGTGATGGAAGGTCGAGGTTGGGCTTTGATAGAAGCTCGTAGAACCCATGCCTTTATTGGAATGTCTTTCGAACCTTTGACAAGTCTCACCCACTTGCTTTTTGTTGACGATGTATTAATCTTTTGTCGTTGTGTTGTTGAAGATTGCTAGACCTTAAAGAATATAGTATACAATTTCAGTGAAACAATAGGGATGGTTATCAATGAAAGAAAGTTTGTCATCTATCTTCCTTCTTGCAGTGAAGAGTTCAATGCCTTGTTCACCAGTACTTTTCCATTTGTGCAAAAGGAGATAGGAGAGCACATAAAGTATATGGGATATGCCATAAAGCCCAATAAATATGACATTGCAGATTGGTCCTGATTAGTAGCTAAGGTGGAGCGTAAGGTAAACTTATGGTGCAACCGTTGGATATCCATGGGAGGCCAATTAGTTCTCATTAAATTAGTGCTGGAAGCGATCCTTTTTTATTGGCATCTAATGGCTCAGATTCCTAAAGAATACTTACCTGGATCAAATAATTTTGTTTTAATTACCACTGGAAAAGTTGTTTAGATTATAAGGGCCTTCATTTGGTAAGTTGGAAATGTCTTACAAAGCCCAAAGAGTGCGTCGGTTGGGGTCTAAAGGATGGAGTTAATTTTGGGTAGGCCCTTGCGGCCAAATCACTTTGGGTATTTCTCACCAAAAAGAGTCTCTGGAAAAACAATGTGATTGCTAAATAAATTTCTTTACTTTCAGTAGTGGATTGGATCAATCTCAGGAATAAGCACATATCGAATGCATCTTCGCAATGGAGGGATTTGTCTCAAGCCTTTCCAACAATCGAAAAAATATTAGCCTAGAAGGTTCGTAATGGTACTCAGATGAGGATCAACTTCGATGTGATGGAAAAGTTTTCCTGGAGGAGGAACATATTCAATATCTCATAATAAAAGGTTTATTGACTCTGAATCATTTGGATACTATGGTGGTGTCGTCAATCTAGAAACAAGAATGGCTCTCTTCCGCAAACTTGGATCTCGACGAAACCTAAGTGTAGGATTGGCTAAATTACAACTCATCTCTTCAAAAAGAACACATACATTATCATAGAATCATGATGAATCAACATGGTCCTGTCCACAGTCCGACAAGACTTACTCTGCTAAGTTTAGTTATGCCTCTTTGATGGTCTGTGAAGAAGATAATCCTTTTTGGTGGTGTAGACATATCTCCCCCGAAGGCCATCCTTTTTTTTGGTTGATCCCCAAAGGCCTAGTATTAACCTGGGACCGACTACAAAAAATGGTCATCAAGGTCCAGGTATATGTCAACTTTGTTATTAGGCAAAAGAAAATAATGCTCACTTGTTCATCCATTGCACCTTTTCCAAGCAAGTCTAGACCGAAATGTAGGATCACACAGGTATATGGTAGCTATGGGTAAAGGATGACATCTCCAACTACTTCAAATATTTTTTCTCGAATACTAAACTATCTAGTTGGAAAGCACTGCCACTATTAGTCGCTTGGTGATTGTGGCTCGCTTGCAATGAGCGCTTGTTCGAAAATAAATCTTGCCCACCATTAAAGTCTCCCGACAAGTTGTCGCTCTTTCGAATTTTTATAAGACTTCCCCTCCTATTAAAACTTCTAGAGTGATAAGTCCTCTCTGCATTGATATCTCCAACCATGGGGTTTTTTTTACGGGGCCTGTCAAGGCCCAAAAAAGAATTGTGGTCTAGGATTCTCCCTACATCTTACTCCTGCACACTTCTTTCTCGGGAAATCTAACATTGGATCCAACTCCAACAACTTGGTAGTGTTCTCTACACTCTTGTTGCTTCTAAAGTTGGCAACAGTCAAAGGTGTCAAGAAATGTCATGTTTATGTTGACTCTAAACTATGCATTGATTGGATGAATAATTTGTCCCAACTACATCATTTGAATTTGATTTAGATAAGCTAGAAGTTGCATTATGTTGCCAGATCTTTCGATGATATTCAATTTTCTCATATATACATGGACCTAAATATTGAAGCCGACTCCCTCTCAAAAGAGGCACTCTAGCTCTCTTCAAATGATCTTTTCATGGTTGAATATCTTGATGGCTCTTCTATTGCTCGACTGGAGGACTCTTTTTTTAAAGCACTCTTGCTTTTATGTATTTGATGCATGTTTAATGATGCATTTATGATATATATTGAGAATATTGCCATGACAACTTAGTATTTTCTCTTTTGGTGATTTGGTCGATTTACCACAATCTTACCTGCACAACAACACCTTTTAAATGTACATCCTATTATGTTAATAAAAAGTACAATTTAAAAAAAATAAAATAAATAAACACATCTAAATAAAATAAAATAAACATAAGTGATTATTATTACTTTTAATTTAAAAAAAATGTGCATACACTTGAAAATTAATCTTTTATTTAATTTATAAAAATACAAATACACATAAATAAAAATGATTTATTATTTTATTTATTACTTTTAATAATCATGACACATATTTTAACCTTATTAGGTTGATGCTTCATCATAAAACCTCGTGTCTTTCTCATTCTTTAAGTTGTTCTAAAATTTTTACTCATTACTTCCAGCTTTCTCTACTTAAAACACAAAACATGAATCGTCCATTCTATGAATCTTTTATAAATTCAACATACAATTTTGTTTTCATTAAGTATCATAGTATTATTAGTCCCTACCGTAGGCGTAGAGGGACTATAGCGATCGATAAATCGTTGACTTCATATTAGTCTGTCCTTTGACCACAAATATTTCCATATTATCTATTGTTGGAACCAGGGAACTGAAAACATCGATTTTTATATAAAAAAAAGTACCATATTTTTCATGATATGATTGGACAAGGGATCGGAGGTCTTATTGTTGGCTTCACTATTCCCAATGTTATATATGTTGGCATATCCAAATTAGTTGATCGTATATGGTCTTTTTGGAATCATATGTTTTGTTATGCAGTCGTCAATGGTGGATTAATGCTAGCATTAATTCGAATGTTTGGTTTAGCATTTTATGCTAGGTAAATTTATGGCAATGTTAGATATGGTGGCATATCCGAATTTTGGCTTTCCAAAACATTTTGTGGTGTTCGAACTATTGTTACAAAAAATATAGTTTTTCTTTTTGGGATACGTTAGAGTCCTGCCACATTGAATTTTTTTCTTAAATGTTTACAGTGCATTTCTGACAGACTTAAATGTTTACCTAACAGACTTGGTTGTGTTGAATGGTTACTTAACATGCTTGTTACAAGACATTTTCTTCTATTTTTAAAATTTTTATGCTCCAGCGGCGTTGCTGGTTCGGTGGTCCATGCTTGCTTTTTGCATGCCACTGATTTCTTATTTGCATGTTGTCATTCTTCTTGCTTGCCTATTCATGTTGTCGCAGTTTAGACATTTGGGTTTCTGCAATCGCGATTGGAACATCATCGTTCCTTGGGGGGGGTGGTTGCTGCTTGCTTCTTTCTTCATTGTATGTTGTTTATTGTTGCTTTATTCGACTTTGCAGGGTATCGGTCCCGCGCCTGCAGTTGGGCCTTTTAGTGCTTCTTAGCTAGGTTCTTGTTTGGCCAGGGTTTGCAAATGTTGGGATGTTGCATCTGCGGTTGGATCTTTGGTCACATTTTGTTTTGCACTGCAGTTTGCATAGAATACTATTAAGATAAAATAATAGACTAAAGAATTGCAGGCGGTGTAAATTGCATCTGTTACGCGTTGAAGCAAAGTTTGTTGGCCTCAAAATATATTTCATGGTTGTCGATGTCTTTTACATGGATTCTGTGTTACTATGGTTTTATAGTTATGATAATGGCTTTTGCTGTGTGGGAGATGTAGTTGTTCTCTCCCTTTTACTTTCCTGTTGTAAACTGCGTTTGACTCTAGTTTTTCGCGTTTATGTGGTCATTCCGAGCGACCGTCGTTCGGTTGCATAGTTGGCCACTTTGATGGATGCAACTTTGTGAATAGGTTCTATCAGACTATGACAGGTCGTGTTCGGTGTATACATTAGCTTTCCCGAATTAGTTTTCTTTAAAAGAATCCTGGGTAGAAGAGAATGCAATTTATGAAATTATAGGTTTCCTGGACCGTGGAGGCATCATCCCATACTTAGATAGTTTTTGCATCGCGGGTTGACGGGGTAGGCGGCTGAAAATTGACAATCAGAGAGTTTCGCGATATACAAATTGACAATCGGTCAGCAACAACAGTTTCGCGATCATTCCGACCGACCGCAGTTGGGTTCCATACTTGGTCAGTATTATGGACGTGCCTTCGCTGATAGGTTGTATCGAAATATGGTGTATACATTATCATTTACGAATTAGTTTTCTTTAACAGTAGGGCTCTTGGACATAAAACATTGAAATTTATCAAATTATAGGTTTCCTAGACAACATAGATTAAACATAGGAAATATGTAATTTTATAGAGTAGATATATACAATGTGCATAGAGCCATCATCCCATACTTAATTAGTTTTTGCATCGCGTGTTGTCAAGGTAGGCGGCTGAAAATTGACAATCGGAGACTTCGGCGATATAGAAATTGACAATTGGACTTGCAGACTATTTGAATTTGAAGGTCGTCATGTCCAAAAAAGTTAACATTGCCGAAATAGTTTACTTTACGTGCGTTTTAGATACCCCGGTGAACAAAAACCACAAAAAAAAATAGTGAGCATTTTTTGGATCGCGGGTTCTTGGGATGGCGGGCTCTAGGTTCGGTCCCTGTTGTTCTGTGTCCTGCAAATAGCATGGACAGTTCCGCGATATACAAAATGAAAATCGAGCTTGCACACTATTTGAATTTCAAGGGCTCCTGCAAAACAACTATCATTCTCAAATTACTTTTCTTTGCATACGTTTTACATACGCTCGTGAACAAAAACAGAACAATAGTAGTAACGTTTGTTACATAGGGCTCCATCCCCGTTACCTTCTGCGCTTCCCAATACAAATTAAATATGCTTTGAAAAGTTAGAACTGAGCAGACAGGTTCGAAAAGATGGGCTTTAATAACTGGAAAGCTTGAGGACATCTCCAATTAAAATGAATAGACAGGCAAATATTATGGGATCTGGTAATTTGTTTTTGCCTGCATTTTAAATTTGCGATTTTTTTTTTTTTGTTCCTTGTGCAATTTTAGTTTTGTTTAAAGCTTCAGCATAGTTCGCGAACATGTCAGCGACAGAGACCTTGATGTCATGTCCCTCTTTAATATTGTGCAGTTTGAAATGATGGGCTTTAATAACTGGAGGACATCTTCCATTAAAATGAATAGACAGGCGAATATTATGGGATCTGGTAATTTCTTTTTGCCTGCATTTTGAATTTGTGAAATACTTTTTATTTTATTTTTTGCTTGTGTATTTTTAGCTTTCTTAAAAGCTTTGGCAAAGTTCACGAACGTGTCACCCACAGAGGCCTTGACGTCATGTCCCTCTTTAATATTATGCATATCTTAGATGTCAAATTTCAGAATCTGCTCGGATATGGGAATTTTAATACGTGCTGGTAGTCACTATTGAGCGTACATATTCAAAAAGATTGGCATTAATAAGTGAAAATATCGAGAACATCTGTCATTAAAACGAATCAACACAAAATCTACGGCAGACCATCCAGCCTTGCTTTTAGATACTTATTGCCATTTCTCTCTATGATCAAAGAGTTGCGCTTTAGGGTGCCTTTGTTCTAATGTTCTTGGTCATGCACATGTAAGACAACTTAGAGATGCGATTGACGAGCAGATGAAAGAATAGAGCCTGGTTTTATGTGACGTGAGCTTTGAGTAAAAAAAAAACTCTGTTATACAAAGAGAAACTCAGAGAGGACGAAAAAAACAGAACAAGTATGTTCTAGTTAATGTTCTCCCTGTGTTCGATGCTTTGGTTCATTGAAAATGTTGGCTGGAGATTTGTTGGTTGAACTTCTTTGTTTTATTGCTGGGAATTGTAATGGATTTTGAGGTCGGGTGCAAAATAGTTCTTCGTTTAAGTATATAGCTTCTTCCAACAACATAGATTTGGCAAGTGTATCCAGTTGTATAGATTGCACAAGTATTTGTCTACCTCGGAGGTGGGTAGCAGAAACTGTATGGGTGGATAAAATGACATATTATCATTGCAAAAGTTTCTATTTCATGGTATGATGACCTGCATGTGGGTCTGGTAGCTGGCTTGACAGAAAGCTATGTTCTTTGTGAAAGTTTGTTCGGTTTCCTTTGGATGTAGTTGCAGACTCTACATATTTGGCGTCACCTCTGAACATTCTAGACCTTTCTGTGGGCCGCCATATCTCCATGGCTATGAAGAAAGATATATTCCGATGCCATCTACAACATTTGATACACTTGCCAAACCTGTTCTGGTACATTCTGCAACATTTGATGCACTTGCCACACCTCTACTGCCTGAAGAAGTTATGTACGTCAATAGAGTTGCTTTTTGCATCTGGGTTGGACGTTCCTTCCAATTTACTGCAATAAAGCAAAGAAGTTCCACATACAAATCCTCATGCAGGATTCTCAACCAAACAGATGATCGAATATAGGGAGAATACCAGTCACTACGTACTTGAATTATTTTCCGCTGCTTTAGCTATTGTGACATAGGATGACTCCTTCCACTTTGAAATCGGCCTGAATGACATTTGTAAGTTGTCTGGGATGTTAAGGGTCGGGAACATTGCAAGCAAAGCACCTTAAACCCCAACTTTTCGACAGGAGAGGGAAATTAATACTAGACAAAGAAGGGAATGTTGAATAAACGAGCATTGCAAGCAAGCCATATCTGGAAGAGAGAAGATATTCAAAAAAGTGGGATAGATGTACTTGGCAACGCCGATTAAGTACAAAACTGTGAAGAAGCTTCATCAATGTACATATTTTAAATTGGTCGGCGACAGGCAAAATCACAATCGTTGTCGAAAATAGCCTCAGTTGTAATTTGTAACCCACCTTATTTGAAGATAGAATAATTTCGGTTTATTTTTTAACAGTATTTTCCAATTTCTGGTTTTTGTTTTAATTGTATTTTATACCTTCTTCCGCTATGTGGTTAAACATGAAACACAAGGTTTTGTTTCTGCTTCCCAGTACTTCAATCTAAATAAAACCTGGCCTGTTCTTTGTTTACATTTTACATGTAAGAATAATTTTTCCTAGGCCATACTTATGTGGCGGTGGCCCTGTATTTAAAGAAAGAAATTGGAGGACCCGTGTTGCTCCCATTCTTCGGGTTCCGTGAATAGAATTAATAATGAGTAACGACAAGGCGGTTGAACTGTTGACACAATGTTCTTGTGAAGTTTGTTCAATATATTGAAGCTTCCTCTATTTGATAATATCCGTGCATATACACTAATATCAGTAGTATTGGAATAAAGGCAACTATGTTTAGGTTTGTGGTATTAAACAACTATGTCCATTGTTCCTTCATATACATCTTCCAGCCTAAGAACTTTCGTAATCTGCAATTTATGCTTTAATTACTTAAAAGTCACACCAAATTTTGATTGCATTTAATTTAATTTAGATATTGATGTTTATGGAGAGTTGACGTTTGTTGATCTCATTGCAACGAATACAAGATGAATAGATGATAAGGAGTTTATGTCATTGAGACCACAATGCAAATTCATGTTTCTTGTTGCGCTATGTACATGTTGCAGTCAAAATTTTGAGGTTCCAACGAAATTTGCAAGCCGAGAAGCATCTTGCAGATTGGGAGATCATTTGCATTTGAAACAACCAATCCATTAATATATATTACTATGAATACTATTCAGATAAATATGAAAACTTTGTTCATTGATAGATGCTAGTATGAAAAATATTGAAATAGATATCATAACTTTGTCTTGGCCAATACTTGCCCAATTATCAGGGCACCAGGCCCCGGGTTCGCGGTACCCAACACCTATGTCCCCTGTTTCGTAATATACATGTTGCAGCGAAACAACGTCAGTGATTTGTTCCTTTCCATACTTGTCCAATTTTATGCCCGTCGCTGCGGGGTCGACACTTGCGAACCCAACTTCTTATCGTTCCGCAATATACATCTTGCATTGAAAAGATCCGTGATCTACAATTTCACCGCGGGTTCCTCGTACACATTGACTTCGTTCAAAGTATCTGTTGCTGCTTTCCATCCCTAGCAACTTCTCATCCTTCCTGATATACATCAACAATGCTCTTACTAGTGACAAGTGGACAAAGTGGTACGAAAGATACCTCTGTAATCTGCAATTCATGCTTTAACATCTTCATCTATATCCTCGCACAACGGATTCGACCGAGCATTATTCCTTTCCATACTTAGCCAATTTTATGCCCGTCGCTGCGGGGCCGGCGCTTGCGAACCCTGATGTTCTTCTGCGAGATACTTAGTTCTTTTTCCCTTCTCTTGTTCCCGTATATTATCTACAATTCCACTGGCAACACCTCCGTCCTTTTTCCCTTATTTTCTTCCCATGTATTATGGGACTCGATCACGGGTTCTCGAGCGTGCAGGCGAGCTCAAAAATGGGGCTCCATTGTTCCGTAGCCTACAAATAGCACCCAGAATTTTGCGATATACAAATTGACAAGCAAATCTGCGGACTAGTTGAGTCAACATTGCACTTCTATTGTTCTGTGTCCTCCAAACAACACTCCCAGTTCCGCAATATAGAAATTGACACACAGAATGCAGAAATGGCGGAGTCCAGATTGCCATTGTTTACGGATGCCAATCCCTGTGAAGTATCTAAAAATTTATTTAGAATACTAAATTAGCACTTATTAGTGACAACTGGACACAGAGGTACGAAATAGTTGGAATTACAGTCTTTGCAATATACAAATTGACTACTGGACATCGTCCGCTCTTCCGTCTTACAGATTATGCATTCAAATGTTCAGAGCAATACAATTAGAAGGTCTGGGCCTTGCCTCCTCTACAGATACCTTCACAGCCTGTTTTGGATCCTCCTTTTGGTGGGTTCACGAAATATGCAGCTCTAGCATTGGCTGGTTGGCATATCTTTATTTCCATCTATACAATCAGACGACAAATCCGACCGACCGTTGTTGCTTTCGATACTTGGCCAATTTTATTTCCACGGTTTCCGCGTTGGGACCAATTTCAGTTCCATCTATATCCTCGCATGGAGAATTGAACCGATAGCTGTTCCTTTTCATACCTACCGACATTTATGATCACGGGTTCTCGGGCGGGCGGGCTCAAAATTGGCCCTCCATTGTTGCGTGTGTTACAAATAGCACCCAAAATTCCACGATATACAAATTGAGAAGTGGAGTTGCGGACTGGCTGACTCAACATTACACTTCTATTGTTCTATGTCCTACAAATAGTCCTTCAAGTTCCGCGATATATAGATTCACACACGGAATGCAAGGTTGTCGGGGTGGAGATTGCCATTGTTTACGGATATTAATCCCTATGAAGTATTTAACAGAATCTAAAATGTTATTTTCAATACTAAATTACCTCTTAGTACTGACAACTGGACACATGTGTGTGTCCGAAATCATCCGCTCTTCCGACATCATCCACTCTTCTGTGTTACAAATTATGCATTCAAATTATTTACTCTCGTCCTTCGCAATATACAAATTGGCTACCAAGTTCACATCTTGTATTCAAAATTTCCCTGATCTACAATTCCACCCCTGACTCCTTTCACCTTTTTCCCTTTTCTTCTTCCCCCGTATTATGGATCTCATTATCTCCATGTATATAATCACACCTTAGACAATTTTATGTCCATGGTTGTTGGGTTGGAAATCTACAATTATATCGTGTGCTCCTCGAACTCGCAAGCTTCATTGTACCATGGTTAACAAATGTGGTTCCTAATATACATTTGCTATGCTCTTACTAATGACTCTTACAAGTGACAGTTGCACACAACAATACGAAACAGTTCGCATCCAACCATTCGCAACATAGAAATTGACTACCGGGTTCTGACATCGTCCCCTCTTTCGTGTTACAGATTGTGCATTCAAATGTTCTGAATAATATAATTTGACCATCCAGACCTTTGACCCTATTTTGGATCCTCCTGTTCACGGATTCACGAAATCTCAAATTCTTAGTTAGTGTTTCAGGTTAGCGCATTCGAAGTTTGTTGCTTCTTCTTCCTTGATATGCATATTGCACTCAAAATTTCCGTGATTTACATTTCCATCGCGGACTTGTTGGTCCTTTTTACCTTGTATTATTGCTTTGTGGTTATATACATAGTCTCCTTTCTATAAACACGGGTTCCAGCGTTGGCGGGTTGAGATATATTTATCTCCATCTATATAATCACACAACTCCTCCGACCGACCGTTATTTCTCTCCATACTTAGCCAATTTTATAGCCACGGTTGGTGGGTTATGCGTATTGTAATCAAAAAGTTCTGAGACATACAATTTGACCTTGGTGCCCTCACCTTCAACAGTTGTACCTTGCAACCCTATTTTGTTGCGATTTTTTTCCCCTGCTCGCGACCTCCGTAGTTTCTTGCTATGCAATTAGAAACCTTTGATGTTAATAGGTCACCATGCATTAACCGTCAACATTTTCATTAAAGGGCGAAAAACTCTAGGAGATATCCCATTATTACGCATTAAACCAAGATGTACGGAAACTTATTTTGTCCCTTCCGATTGTTCATCTCCAACACGCGTCGTCGTGTTGGGCCACTCAAGAAATATGCAATGCTTAATCGCTCATTGCAATATCCACCATGTTCTCATTTCTATATATGCAATTAGTAGTGTTTAATGTTAACAACGCATCATGCAACAACCGTCCAGATTGTCATTAATCAACAAAAGTCTCGAGGACATCTCCCATTCACACGCTTTCGACCAAAATTTGTGCAGGGTTATATTAGCCCTTCCAACCTTTCATTTCATTCATCGTCTGGAACAAATAAATTTCTTTGTAGACATATGGCAACGGGTCGAAAACAGTTTTATGGAGATACAATAAATATGTTCGCAGAAGAGGACCAAAGGTTCAAGTGGTCCAGGGCATACTTTTACTATTCATCTCGTTCCGCCCAGAACGAAGTGATTTGGACCTCCGGAATCGCTCGTGCAGGCTGCGTCCCTGAGGTTTTTGACAGTAAGGAGGTGGTCTCTTGGTGCGCCGAAAAATATATTCCAGGCCAAAGAATTATTTCACTGCACGACCATTCTCATGTTTCTTTGTCACCTCAACTCTTCCGCAAGATGTTGAAATTGTCGAAACCAACATTAACGTTCAGAGGACAAGACTGCAAGCAGTTTCTAGAAAAACATCATAACGGGTTGGATATCTTACCCGACTTCCTCGAAGACTCGACAACAGTTCCTGAAGATATCACAAGGCTTCAGGTAAGTTCCTTTAGAAATCCATTCAGGAAAATTGCTTGGTTGTTTACAATAATAACGAGACAGGCATCCACAACAATAATTTTCCATATAATTATTTATATTTTGTATTTCGCAGTCAAGGAACAATACATTTTCGATTGGGGAAAGCTAATCTCCATTGAACTTTGTTCTCAGTTTTCACGATTCAAAGACTCAAATAAATTTTATATGTCATCCTACTTGATTTTCGCAATTGTATATTGCTGCCCGTTTCCAAAAAAATCTCTTTCCAATAAAATAAACTGTGGATTTGACCCAGAAACATTCTGGCACGACACCTTGTGGAGACACAAGGCCTCCCATTGTTTTATGAAGTTTTTCATGGCTTTGTCTTAGTTTTCAAAGATTTACTGTTAGGAAAGGATGCTCCACGGATGTCTGGCCACGCAAGCAAGTTTTTGAACAAGAAGGGCACACTTGAGAAAAAGGAAAATCACAGTCTCCTCATGATCTTTGGCTCTAAGGAAAATCCTGCCTTCCTTCCATGCCACATCACAGATAAGATGTTTGTTGCATAAATAACAAGGCAATACAACCATTGGTTGCATTTTTTCCATTACAAGAAAAAAAAACAGTTCATTCCTCTGCCCTGGAAAGTCGGAGACTTCGTGTGCAGAAACATCAACAAGATTGACAAGTTTGCCGCCCATTTCAAGAAATTGAACCTAACGTACACTAAAAGGCTAAAAGGGTTCAACCCTGATGGCATTTTTGGAGAACATTTACTGGGTGTTGGATTTAACACCTCTTTTATCCATAAACACCTGACCCAAGACAAAGAAAATGTCAACAACAATCTTGCTTCTTCCCATTGCGACGCAGAGACATTGCAAAGCGCAACCGAATTGTACAGACAACATGATAAAGTATCCGGTGAGAAGAGTACCGGGCCCCCCGCCAGCACTCCCAAGAGCACGACACCACGGAGCGTCGCTTCGACGGTCCATCCCAGTAAGAAAGCAACCCAAAAATCTTTTAACAGAGGAGGACATAAGAACCCTCCTCGCATAAATATTGATAGTTCTCACAAAGTTCCACGGACGAAGAAAAGAAAAAACAATGCAGGCCACGCGGAGGAACCCGAAATTGACAGTGGAAAACTACAAATTGAAATTGAAGTTGAGTAGATGCAAAAAATTGGGTCGTCCGCGGTGGACATATCTGACACCAAATTTTTTGACATAGATGAATCCTTCATAATCCAGAGCACTATTTTTAACAGCCAATCTAAAAGTATGGTCATTGAAAAGAGAGATGTAACAAATAGGAAAGGCAAATCTCGAACAAAGATTGACTTTAGCCAAATGACCCCGTCCAAAATCTGCTCGTTTCACCAGGTAACCGGTGACGTTCTTCGCGATTCCATTGGAGGAATGGAGACGGATTATGCCAATCTGAAACACCGCCTCAATGAATTTGAACATGCTTTCATTGCAACACTAGAATTTGCCAGTCCTTTGGCAAAAATCGTTCCTTCTACCACTGCAGCGAAGATGAAAGTATCCTCTACCCTCCTTGCGTGCTCCAGAGCCCTTGTAGAGAACAACATCAACAAAAGAATGTAGCTAGTTATTGAAGCGTGGGAAACATCACAAAATTTAGTTTCCTTCGGGAAGAAGGCCAATGATTTGCTTGAACATTTGGAGGCAAATTTAAAAAATGAACATCTTTTCTATCATCAGGTGTTGAACCCTTTTGCCAACTATGCCCTCAACACATCAAAACTAAAAAGAAAACAGGGGAAACTCCCCTCCCCAAAGCGCACCAAAAAAGTAAAAGCATGCTGGCAATTTTTTTTTGAGAACCTGCACCTCATTGTCAAATCACGTAAACAAGTCATATCAGAAAAATAAAATTTATTCACAAGCCTGCTCCAGATGGACTTAGTCGGAACTACCAACGAGGTTCAAGATCCAAACTTAATTCTCAAATCCTTGTTAGTCACCAAAGAAGCGTTCCAGGAACAAGTTGATATTTTAAAGGGGTTGTCTTTCGAAAATTTTTATGACATACTTGAACATCGTCTAGATGAGCACAAGCGTTGGGTATTGGACTATGCCTCACACAATGAAGAAATTGAACAGAGTTTGCATAGTATTTCATTGAATTTAAGGAAATTAGAAAACGACCTTTACGACATAGAGATCCGGGATGAAATCAACACAGCCCCCATGAAAAGCTACATTGAATAATGGTTCCAACTTAGAATGGAAAGCCTCGTCCAGGAAGGGCAACAACCGATCAACATGAGTCCACTGCCCATCAACGACAGCAACAAAAATGCATCGCCTTCATAGTAAGTCTATACTGCCATCTTGTTTTGTTTATCATTCCAGTTTAAGTCTATGTTGTCATCTTCTTTTCTTTATCAATCCACTTATGTCCTCTTTAAATAGAAAACTGTAACCAAAGACTCATAAGTTCCAATTTCTTCTTTTCAGGTCTTCCTCTCTACCATTGCACACTTCTTTCGACGTTCCTAATTCTTGTACTTATTTGTTTTTATGGTCTGCGGGAGTCCCAATCCCAGTCTATATGACAAACGCATTTAAATTTCCACAAACATGTAACAAACATTATTAATTTTCGTTAAATTTCAAAGAAAACTTATTCGAAAATGTCCTTATTATATACTAAACTTTGGGTTTCCAGGAACCTTCTTGTTTGTTCCAAAGAAAACTAATTTGGATATGCTACATTTCTTGTCTTCTATTGTATGCTAATTTTTGGGTCTTCAACGATGTTGATGGTTTAAATGTTGATGTAATTTCCCGATATATGTAACAACCATTATTTATTTTATAATAAGTTTCTATAGTTCGCAAGCCCGCTTCTCAATTTGTATATCGCGGAACTGTCGATGGTTTTTGTAGGACACGGAACAACAGAGGCCCATTTTTGAAACCGCCAGCCTGACAACCCGCGATCCAAAGACTTGCTAATTATGGAATGAGCAGTCTGTCCATGTTCTATAAAACATGTGCAAAGAAAACTAATTCGGTAATGTTATATCTTTTTTTTTCCAAAAAAAAGCCTTAGTTTTAAAGCAAAGTAATTCGGTGCAACAGATGTTATTACTATTCTATTATATAATAGACATTATTAATTTCTGGTAAATTTCTATAGTTCGCAACTACGCCTCTCTTTTTGTATATCACGGAATAGTCGGTGCTATTTGTAGACCACGGAACATCAGACACCCAATTTTCAGCGCGCCAACCTGAGAACCCGCGATACAAAAACTACCTACGTATGCAATGAGGGCTACAAATTTCGTATCTATAAAACTAAAAATCTACTTTATACAAATGCGTATTTCGTATGTATAATTTATTTACTAAATATCTATTTTATACAAATACAATGTTCGTATGTATAATTTATTTACTAAATATCTACTTTATACAAATACATATTTCGTATGTATAATTTATTTATTTTTGATGACTTTCTATGTCCTAGTTTTAAAAATAACCAATTCGATAATGCTAAATTTTTTGTGTCCAACAACCATTCAAACATTGATAATTTTTTATATTTTTTCAAGAAGAACCAATTCGGGAATACTATGTTCTTCACGCAAACCACATGTATTTCAACTTTCTAGCCACCTGCCTGTACTAGGTCACATTTACTCCCATACCAACCTGGCAGGAACTACGCTGCCATGCAACACTTGTTTATTTTAGTGTGAAATTTTTATTTTTATAAAAGATGTTTTTTAATAATGATTTTATTATTAAACAGATATATACACTACTTTGTTTAGATTTGAATCTATTATTTGTAAGAATGAAACATTATTAAGTAAACTAAAGTTATACACAAAGTTATATATATATATATATATATATATATATATATATATATATATATATTCAAATATGTGATTTTAAAATAAAAAACACATATTGTTATTAATAATTAAATTCACTTAAATTGTATATAAAATATCAAAACAATTACAAAATTAAATAATAATAATAAAATTATTTATTCAAAAGCATTGAGTGCAACTACTTATACTCTATTATTTGTAAGAATGAAACATTATTAAGTTAACTAAAGTTATACACAAAGTTATTTATATATATATATATATATTCAAATTTGTGATTTTAAAATAAAAAACACATATTGTTATTAATAATTAAATTCACTTAAATTGTATATAAAATATCAAAACAATTACAAAATTAAATAATAAAAAAATTTATTTATTCAAAAGCATTGAGTGCAACTACTTATACTAATTAATGATGAATTTTTCTTTATTCATTTGTTTTTCATAACTAAGTCTATTTACTCTTGAAATCATATCTTTATTTTTCTTTAATATATCAATTATTATTGATTTCACAACTTTTTTTTTCCAATTACTTTCAACTTGAAACCATTACTTTAATCATTTAAATAACTCTCTTGATCATGTTGATGTGAGAAATAGTGAAGCTCCTCACAAGAACATCTCAAATCTCATTTTGCTAAGTGAGATAGGTGGGAATGCTACCTTGATTTATAGCCCTTAAAACTACAACTAGACTTCAAGGCTTCTGGTATTTATCTTTAGATTATAATATTTTTATGTCTTTTACTTAATCTATAACAATTAATAAATAAACAATGAAATATAATATTAACTGAACAAAAGTAACTTCAAAATGAACTGAAAATTATGTAAAATGAACAACATAATAAGTATAAAATTAAAGCATTCGAGTAAGTAAAAAAGAATAAGAATGTAATAATCAAAATAACTTTATTGAAGACCAATCTGAGTTACAAAAATGAACTTTCTTTTCAGATCCCTGTGAGGACCAAAGATGTCCTTAGAAACCAAAGATGTAATAAGAATCATACATGAGAAACTAGTGCCAAAGAAAGAGATAGAATAACAAAATCTGATATAGATCACTTCAAGAAACATATATATCATCATCAAACTCTGCAAAATTAACACTAATTAGCATTGAATAAAGTCAAAACTTCTAATAGTGCAAACAAATTACAAAGAAAATAAATGACCTTGAAGAATACCACAGGTCAATGCTACTCAATCTTTCTTTGCTACTTTTCAAGATAACAGTGTTGTCAACAAGACAATTTAGTTCTCTAAAAACTCAAAATGGAAATGAATAAGAATGATAAACTTACTTTCAAAGCTTAGGCATACCTTCACACCAATTTATTTTCACTTTAATCATGCCCCCCTTTATTGAAATCCTTCTTTTCTTTTGTATCTTCCTTAAACAGTTATTCAGTTTAACTGTCTAATTTAAATTAATATTTGTTTTGTATAAGCGGAAAGCTAATTATAAACTAATGAAAAATTTAATGAGAGGGAAATGTGTCATTTAATATTTATAAAGATAGGTAGGGGTCCCACTAAAGGAAAGGCAAATCATTTATTTTAATCATTTCAAATAAACTTCATGAAATAAATAATCATGCACCACCTACGATTATAATCTGAACTGAAGACAATAATATAAAAATATATCCACCTTGTCTCTCATGTTGGTTGTGGAGCGTGATTATCTTCCTAATTCATATGCAGGTCAAAGAAATTGTAGGATACACAATTCATGGCCCCGACAATTTTGTTTTTTGCAATTCAAATATTGTAATTTGTCAATCTAGACTGTTCATTATAAGGTCGCAGATCTGATGGTAGAAGTTATGTTAGGGTTTTTTCCCCTAGAAGGCAACCCTCTTTTATGAGGGAATTGTATTATGGTTGTGTGTTATGGCAAATATTGTATTCTAAGAGAGGAGACTATGAGAGAAAGAAGAGGAAGTTACAACTGGTGTGTTGTAGGTTGTATCCTGTCATTTTGTTGGATAATAAAAAGGAAGGATCTGACAATTTCTCTGGTGGACGTAGCCCACACTGGGTGAACCACGTATCTCTGTGTCTCTATTGTATTGTGTATATTTTGTGTTTTATTTCTGCATTTATTTTATTTTATTTTATTGCTCCGCGATCATGTTTTTCTAATATCTCCAAAACTGTTGTTCTAAAATAACATGTCGTTTAAAAGCCAAAATTTTGAAATGTCAACCATAAAAAAGTCTTATCCACATCACTATAAAGTCGTCCTCATAAAATATCAATATTGAGATATCTCATGAAACATGTCTAAGTGAGAAATCTCACTTTTTCCCTCTCCTTGTGACTCCTTTGCATTTGACTTGGAATGGACATAAACAGGCTTTGAGGTTTATGAGCTTGAGGATTCTTTCATAGGCTTCTTCGCCTTTTCATCTATAAGTATTTTCAAGGAGGGGAAGGATTTTATGTCAATAATGGGTTGATTCCAAGCAAAATAATTTGCAGAAGGAGTAATGGAAACAACAACAAGTTTAGGTCGAGGGTGATTTTCAAGCATACTATGCCATTTTTCATTTCCTGAAACAAGTTTATTTTGATTAGTTTCCCACCCATCATTGGTAGGATCAGATTTTGGATGTGGAGGTATGTCAACAATATTCAGATGGGGTTGCAGAGGAGTATTTACAGGCCTCATTGGCTTGGGAAAGGCTTGTTGTCCACCCAAGAAGAGGTGCCCTACATGAGCTAACTTGTTAAACTCGTCAGAATTAGCATCAAAATGAACAAAGAACTGTATTCTTTTGCTTCTTCCTTCTCAACCAAATGCATTTATCCTTCTCCTTGTCCCCTCTTGGATCGCCTTGATCCACGACTGAAAAATATCATCTAGAATCATAAAACATCCATTAAATTCATGATAAATTTAAGCTGCCTGCAAACTAAAGTAAAATAGAACTTTCACAAAGTATTCATTGAATATGTGTTACAATGACCCTGTTATGAGAATGATAGGACAAGATAATACCAAATGCAGGACTGATGAATGACAAATGGATAAGGCATGCATGAGCTTCATTGTTGAGTGTTAAGAACTAATTTCTACTATGTTTTAAAGAGCAACAAATAGGAATGCATGGCTCATTTGGAAGGCTTTTTAAAACAAGACTATTTATAATATGGAAACAAAAAAAGAACAATGCCTAGATTTGAAGAGTGGACCTCCTTTCAAATGAATGGCTAATTTTTCTTTTGACTTCTTTTGAAATGCAATGAGACTTCTTTAAAATGCAATGATACATGGTATGATATGTTATCATATTTGTTAAAGCATTATGTAGTTGCGAAATATATTCTTATTGTATTTGATCAAGTCAAAACCCTAAAATAATAATGCTAAAGTATATTTGTAATGTCGGCTCAGGAAAATAATTATTATTATATTTTGTAGTTGCAATATGAAAAGTCGGCCCTGCCAGAAAAAGTCAAAGTAAATTATATGTGCCAGAAAAGACAGGTCGTCCCTGTGGGAAAATTTCACTGGCAAGATAAGTATAAATAAGGTGACACCTTACTCATTTGGTGATTACAATTCACTCAGTTATAGCGCAAGTTTGGTAGAGAGTTGCAATTGCAGCTACATCTATCGGAGGAATGATAAGGCACATCTCTTGGTCTTTGTTGGTCTCTCTCTCATGCGCTACCTTGCTAGGGTAATGCCCTAGGGTTTGGATTGTGCCATGATGTATCTCTTGGTATAATACTTGGTGTATCTTCTAGTGACAAGGCACAAGTCTAGTAGCAGGGTTTCCCTTTGAGTAGAAGGGTTATCTAGGATATTTCTCTCTGAGAGAGCATTGTACTGACACTGTACTTGGTTGATGAATCTATATTGAAGAAGTTATGCTAGGTTTTCTTCCCCAAGAGGGTTTCAAAGGAAAGATATTTGTGTGTTATGCTCGGGGGTGGCACATGTAGGTGCCAATGGTTGGGTGACGATGATGTAGCATCGTCTATGGAAAAGCGAGCACGTAAAAGTAGTTAAATGGTTATGGTAAATCCAACCCTAACTAGTTTTGGGAAAAATTCAACATGGTATCAGAGCTGGTTTCCTTCAGACGGTCTAATTGCTGGAAGGAAGATCATGATATTTACCTCACCACTGCAGTTTGTCGCAATGTCATTTATTTTTTCAAGCTCGTTGAGCACATTTTTTCTAGGATGTTTGGCCTATTTCCTTCACAAACAGGTGCACCCTAACCCAACACATCTTTAGCTACCTTCAGATTGCAAGTTGGAGCACTTTGAAGTTTTAGGGTTCGTCAGTGCTTGCCACTACTGCTGGATGGTGTCGTTGTTGTCGAAGGTATGTACTTGTATATGTTCAAATTGTATCACTATATTTGGGGTGTTTGCAGGAGAAGGGATCTTTTGTACAAACAACAATTGTAGATCCAAAGGGATCTCAAATCTAGCACATTCAGAGGAACAACCCACTCTGGGTTTGATTTTTTTTATATGCTTCTAATTGTTATGGCATTATTGTGATCTTATGAACATCTAGTTGTATATTGATCTATTGAAGTTATGATTATTATACTAACCTCTGGTCAAAGTTATAGTTATAAGTTGACTTTAGTCAAAGCATTAGATTGATTAAGGTTGAGATCTTAGAATTTATTTGCATTATATTCTCTAACTTAGATTTTTGTCAAGAAAGCATATTCTCTAAGTACAGGGTACATGTTGGAGAGAATACTTGTCATGTTAAATGAAGGAGACTCGTAAGAAAAGCAACAACACTCATTCTTAGAGATAAGACTCCACGTTCCAGGTTTGATTGATTAAATAGATAAGTTTCCAACTTGCACATATCAAGTTCGATAATTGCTACATTACATGTAAAAACTATAGTTGTGCAACAGTCTTTGAAAGGTTCTATTACTGTTAGGTACAATAAATACTTGGTAGCATGTGAGTACTATTGATACAATGTTTATTGTACTTGTTTGCAAGATGAACTAACATCTCCTCTAGGAGATAATTCTTGTTTTTCTTCCAGGCAGGTCATCTTGGTAAAGCTATGATGATCACCATGAAATTGTCCTTCATTATTGTTACCATAGATATGTTATGAAAATGCTATTATATTGGAAATAATTGTGTTTGTGTTGTTCTTGTCTTGGGAAGGTTATCTTACAAATTCCATGGAAGTTACCATGGAGATGTACGTGTTATAGGAAGGTTAACACGGAAGTAGGTCACTAGTGACAACTCTAAGAGGGAGCTACAGTGACAGCTACATAAGGAAACATATTATATAGCCTCTAGTTTGAGAAATGGAGCAAATTGAGCATCAGGAAGAGTCTGTTTCCAAGCAGTGACAATAAAGCCAAAGGAGTTTTGGTAGTCATGCACTCAAACCTATGTGGACCAATGAAAACCACTTCACTTAGTAGGTATGTACATTATGCTTCATTTATTGATGATTTCTCACATATAAATTGGATCTATTTCTCGAAGAAAAAAAAGCAAAGTATTCAACAAGTTCAAGGAATTCAAGCCCTTGTAGAAAATATTTTTGAAAAGAAGAGAAAGACTTTGAGGTCAGATAATGGAGGATAGTTCACATCAGATAACTTCAAAGAATTATGTGGAGAAGTTGGGATTAAGAGGGAGATCACTACTCCCTACAATCCTCAACAGAATGGTGTAGCAGAAAGAAAGAACCCAATGATAACAGATGCAGGTAATGACATTGTACTAGAAGTGCATGTTCTAGAGAATCATGACATGATAGAATCACAAAGACCTGCAGAAATGATTAGAAATAAAAGAAGACCAGCTTGGGCTCGTGAGATTATCCAGGATGTCAAGAAGTATGGTGCTCCAGATGGATCTTTCATAGAAAGAAAGAAACTTCGACCATATTCCAGTTACACGACATTGTTATATCATTAATGCTAAGCCTACCTATTATGAAGAGGATACATAAAAGAAAGTATGAAAGGATGCCATGATTGAAAAATACCAGTCCATAATTAAGAATGATGTTTGGGATGTGGTTCCGAGATTGAAAGAGAAATTAGTTGTGAGTTCCAAATGGATCTACAAGACGAAACACTCAACAAATGGTAGTATAGAGAAGCACAAGGCAAGATTCGTGGCTCATGGGTTCTCCCAGAAAGAAGGAATAGATTATGAGGAGACTTTTTCTCCTATGGTGAGATACACTTCAATTAGAAATACACTTGCGATAATTGTAGTAATGAAATGGAAGATACATCAGATGGATGTGAAGACAACGTTTTTGAATGGTGTAGTGGAAGAGGAAGTGTACGTGGAGCAAAAAAAGGATTCGAGACACATGACAGGCAAACACATGTGTGCAGATTGAAGAAATCCTTGTATGGATTGAAATAATCACTCAGGGCATGGTACGGTAGAATTGGCAGCTTTCTGATGAGCTTGGTTTTACCAAGAGTAAAGAAGATCCAAACCTTTACTACTAGGTTGAGGATAGTGGACCAGTGATATTGTTTTTATATGTGGATCACCTGTTTCTAACAGGGGATGAGAAGCTCATCACCGAGTGTAAGAGAGAGATTGTGTCAAAGTTCGATGTGAAAGACCTGGGTATAATGCATTGTCTGTGGGTGTGGCAGAAACCAGACGAGATTTTCCTTAGTCAAGGAAAACATGTGGTAGAGATCCTAAAGATATTCATAATGATGGATTGTAAATCCATGTCCACATCGATGGTGAGGAACCTGAAGTTATTGAATGATACTTCTTTAGAGACAGTGGATGTCACCATATACAAGCAGATGATTGGCCAGATATATACTTTGCGGTGAACACTTTGAGTCAGTATATTGTTGAACCAAGATGTGTTCACTTGATTGCGACAAAGCACGTGTTAAGGTACCTAAAGGGTACAATATATTTTGGAGTCTGATATGTTTAGGATATTAAGATAATACTGCAAGGCTATGTTGATTCAGATTAGGTCGATAGTGTGACAGATTGGAAGAGTACATCAGGATGTTGCTTCAGTTTGGGGTCAGCTATTATTTCTTGGCTCAATAAGAATCATACTAGTGTGGCACTCAGTATGGTCGAGGAAGAATACATAACAGTATGTTCTACTAGTTGCGAAGTTGTGTGGCTTCAGAAGTTACTTGCAGGGTTATTTGATCTTGAGTTGGAGGTGAATTGTATATGTTGTGATAACCAAAGTTATATAAAGTTGTCATAGAACCCAGTGTTTCATGACAATTCCAAGTACGTCGATATCAAGTACCATTATCCAAGATCTGGTGCAAAAGGGAGATGTGAAGCTCCAGTATATTCACACAGAAGAGCAGATAGCAGATATGTTGACCAAGCCTCTGTCGAAGATAAATTTTGAGAATTTCAAGGATAAGATTGGTGTGGTACAAAAGGACTTCCCTCGTAAGAGGGAGTGATGAGTCACATATACGACTCTAGGGACAACAACAACAATGGGTAGTCATTCATGAGCATGTTACTGACTGTGGCACCAGTCAACATGACCTCGCACAAGGTCAACAAATGTCGAGCCTTTGGGGTTAACAAGTTTTCCCAGCTTTTCAAGCTGGAAGGCCAACATGTGTGGTTGGAGGTGTTTCTTAGCCTTGAGCTAGATGGGTAGTGTGTGTGCACTAGATCACCTAACCCTTGTGGTTAGATGCCCAGATTTTGTGTGAGTCGGATGCCTAGTGTGCCAACCAAAAGGACTAGCCTTAGGGATAGATGTCAGATTTTGTGTGAGCTGGAAAGTTTCCTAGTTCTATATGGGCTAGTTGTCCAGATTCTGTGTGAGCTGAACAGATGTGATAGTTTCCCAGACTCCATAAGGATTGGGTAGTAGTGCAGTTTTGTGTGTGAACTCGCTCAAACTAAATAGTTACCCAGACTCCACAAGGATTGGGTAGTAGCACAGTTCTGTGTGAACTGGCTAGTTCCCTAGCTTTGAGTGAGCTAGATGAAGTCATGTAATGACATAAGGTCTGAAAGGATGTTGAGACCCATAAGGTTGGAGAGGACGATGAGGTTGTGCCCACTATAGAGATGCTACATGCATTGAGGAGGCCCCATATGCATGACTGTGACATGACCATCAAATAGTATATATGTGACTATGACAGAGCCACTGTATGGATATGATGGTGACTATGATGTATTGATTCATCATATAGTTTGAGAGTGACTATGAGAGACCATGTTTGGCTATTATGGTGATACTTGTGACATAATATGTTTGATCATGAGATAACATGTGTGGCTATGGTGATGCTACCTATAGACTAGTCTGGAAGACCATGTGATTGGTGATAGTCTTGTACATGCCATGTGTAATGGATGGATGTGATTGAGACTACTAGATGAAGAACATCATGGATAATACCTCCCTAGCTAAAAGGGATTCTTGATGTTACAAAACTTCTAGTGATGTATAGATTCATGGAAAGTCAACAAGTAAATGGTCCAAAGTACAGATGCATACATAAACAATATTGAAGATCATGCCAAGAGAATACCTTCCTTGATAAGAGGGAGTTTTGAAGTATTATGTAGCTGTGGAAGATATTCATATTTTATTTGATCAAGTCAAAACCCTAAAATAATAATGATAAATTATATTTGTAATGTCGCCTAAAGAAAATCATTATTATTATATTTTGTACTTGCAATATGAGAAGTCGACCCTACCAGAAAAAGTCAAAGTAAATTATATTTGTCAGAAAAGATAGGTTGACCTTGTGGGAAAAGTTAACTGGCAAGATATGTATAAATAAGGTGACACCTTACTCATTTGGTGATTACAACTCACTCAATTATAGCGTAAGTTTGGAGGAGAGTTGCACTTGCAGTTGCAACTATAGGAGGAAGGATAAGGCACATCTCTTGGTGTTGGTTAGTCTCTCTCTCATGCGCTACCTTGCTGGGGTAATGTGCTAGGGTTTGGATTGTGCCTTGGTGTATCTCTTGGTGTATGTCTTGGTATAATGCTTGGTGTATCTTCTGGTGACAAGGCACAAGTCTAGTAGTAGGGTTTCCCTTTGAGTAGAAGGGTTATCTGGGATATTTCTCTCTGAGAGAGCATTGTACTAACATTGTACTTGGTTGATGAATCTATACTGAAGAAGTTATGTTGGGTTTTCTTCCCCAAGAGGGTTTCCCATGATAGATATATGTGTGTTGTGCTCGGGGGTGGCACATGTAGGTGCCTATGGTTGGGTGACGATGATGTAGCATCATCTATGGAAAAACAAGCACCTAAAAGTAGTTAAATTCTCATGGTAAATCTAACCCTAACTCGTTTTAAGAAAAAAATCAACAATATTCATATTTAAACTTTTTGCCTAAAAAAGGGTCAAACTTGAGGGATTTTTGTAAAGGATACTCGTACAATTATCATTTGAAAAATATACCATGTAGGCCATCACATAAACTAGTGCCTGGAGGGATGAGAGAGTTATTCACGAGCATAACATTTAATATGGAGGGTTGGGCACAAATATGGTTTTTATTATAGGGGTATTCTCATGAATAAGTGCAAGAGATACATGATCAAATATTTGACAAACAAGGGTCTCCCTTTTCATTAATTTTCATGCAAAATAACTAGTCGATTTATTGACAAAACGTAGAGGTTATACTATAGACAAATGGGTATGAAAAAATTTAGCCATTGAAATTCATACAATGACAAACACACATCGTGAGCCTTGAGACAAATACCATAACCATGACATGTGAGTTCTAGCACGATTTCGTTATGAACAAAGTATTCATGAATTTTCTAGACGTTTCAGAGCAATATAGACATAAAATAGTCCATAAAAAGAACCATTAAATATTGTTGTGCGATGAATAGGGACTGGAAGGTCGAATAGCAGAGTGAAGAGAGGAATTTCAATTTTAGACAAGACCAATATAACACATTTATCAATGAACAAATGCTACATAACCATACTTTCTTCTACAACAACAAAGCTTACATACCATTACCACCAAGCTGCCAATTGTTCTTGAGCTAAAACCACTCGATCCAAGCCTTTATACGCCTAGAAATTCATTATGCCAACAGACTCAATTAGTTTGAGCTCAGTTGTTGCACGAGGGCAGAGTCTTTAGAATGATAAAATACCTCGTAAATTTGCAAGCTTCAAACCCTAGCAATAGAATGAGCACACAAAACTGATATCTATCACCTTAACTCATGCACATCCATGCATTAATTGTCACGTTGCTCAAGATTGTAACAAATTCCATCAACCATTAAAACGCACAACAATGCCAAGTGTGGGTCACAAACAATATCATGGTGGTAAGCTGTGCGCAAATTATTTATCGTTTCAAAATGTGACATTACCAATTCATATGTTTTCCAAAATGTAATGTTATTAATGTATGTCTTTCAAAACTTATACTAATTCTCGGTTTATATGAAAAATATTTTATATAACTTTAAGATGTAGCACACCATACCATATAAAACAAGTGCCACAACAATGGTGATGTCCCTGCCAAGTATCAATTTTTGTATGTTGATTTGAATAGCTTGGGGTTATTTTTATATGTCGATTTGAATAGTTTGGGTTACGTAACCTGGTCTTTGTTCGGGTATGGACCGAAATTTTTTCTTGTAGCCAGAGGATTTTCAGATGTGTGCGGTGTCGCTTATATGGACATATAGTGGCAGACTATGTTCAAAATTTTGTGCACAAGATCAGGCAAAAGGAGGAGAAAAACTTCTTGATTTATCCATATATCTGATATCTTAAGAAGAATATAACCACCTCTAAGTCACCACCTATTTATCCACTTGATCAAATCCCATCTCCACCCAATATACTCTCTACTTTCTCATACTACAGTCAGAAAACTCGTACAGTGAACAAAAAATGACACGGTTAATGATCTTAACAACATTCAATTATATCAAAATCCCCAAGCTTCTTGCAGAGAGCTAATCCTATCATTGGAAACTTTTGAAAAGAAAATTGGCTAATAATCTACGATGCAAACATACATGAATTTATAATATTTGAACTATCCAAATCCAAATCATTGTGTTTAGGACTCTTACTCCTTTACACAATATTCTTATGTATTGTTTTTCCCTACAGTGATCCTGGTTGTTTGTTCATAGCCCAAACAAAACTTTTACACTTTATACATATCATGATGCCATCTTACAAGTGATGTGATTTATGGAGTTGGCTGCAAGTGAGGTGAGTGTGCATATATGGAAGGAATGGGCTTCACCATGGTAACTCATTGTGCATATATGGAAGGAATGGGCTTCACCATTGTAGCTCTTTATCGTTACAGTACCCATTTGATTGTTGATATTATGATAGATGCGGGAGGTATTTACCTCCACGTGTAAACTTGACAAGAATAGAATATTCTGGGAAGTAAGAAGAAACCCTAATTAGTTGGCTAATAACCTTAGAAGACAAGTTGGCTCAAGGGGATAATTTGTATTAGGTTATTAGCCTCCAAGAGAAGAAGTCAGCTAAAATAAATATTATATACTAAGTAAATAGGCACCCAGAATGAGAAGTTGGCCCAGGCAGTTTGCCAATTTTAGTATAAATACAGGAGGCCAGTATTCATTCTCGCAGGCATTCTCATAACTGCAGAAGCAACACTCGTGCGCACTACAGTTGGCCAGTTTGTTCACAAGTTTGGAGGAGAGCTATCGTTGCAGCTGCTACAACTAGCAGATTTCGGTTTTGTCTTGGACTCTCTCTAGGTTATGGTTTGGATTCTTTCAGCTCTTGTTACTCCTGTTTGGTGCGCTATCCTTAGAGAGAGGTGCGCTATCTTGTTTGGCTATCTAGCCTAGGGTTTACTTCCAGAATGATTCTCTGTCAAGGTTAAGGTGCTCGGGGGTGGCTTCGGCCTATGGTTGGGTGACAATAGTGATATTGTTTATGGTTAAATGAGCACATCCATCATATTCTAATAGGTTATGGGCCCACACCTCCTTCATTCAGTTTAACCACTGGAAGGGAGCATAGCCATAAGGATACTAAGCTCGTTGAAGAACTGCTGCTAGGATTTCTTGCAGAAGAAGTTACCAAAGCACTATCGCTAGGGTTACTAGCAGGTGTCGTTGCAGAAACCCTAATCCTCTCGTTGAGGCACCTTAAGTGAAGGGATTGACTTAATTTCTGTATAGACTAGTGCGCCCTAGCCTAGTGCATCTCCTGGTACTCTCAGGAAGCTAATATGTCAAGGTTGACTTTTTGGTCAAATCTAGGGTTGACCAAGTCAAGGCAACCGTAACTTACTCTATGAAATTAGAAAACAAGTTAGATGGGGCTTCTAACTTCAGAGCATGGAAGATAAGGATTGATCTCATCCTTGCCAAGAATAAAGTGTTGGATATCGTGAAAGGAAAGATTGTGGAACCAGAGTTTGAAGAAGGAAAAGAGAAGGAACCACATAACGTTGCAGTTATGGAGAAGTTCAAAGGCAATGACATCATTTCCATGAGTATCATATTAGATTCTATAAAGGACCACTTGATACCCTACATCTCCCATCTTTATTCGTCTAAGAAGATGTATGATGCCTTAACCAATCTCTTCTCAGTCAGAAACATTGGATAGGTAATGAGTCTGAAGAGTGAATTTCGTGACATGAAGATGAATGATGATGATAACATAACATCATACTTTATGAGAATCTCTCAGTTAAGAGATCAACTACAAGCTATTGAAGAAATCGATTTAGAGAAGGAACTGGTAAATATAGAACTCAATGGTCTTCCCAAGACATGGGATGCATTTGCTGCAAGAATGAACACAAGGAAGGAGTATCCTACATTTGAAGAACTTTGGACTTGTTGTGCACAAGAAGAATCAAGGATTAGTGCAAAAGAGAAACCCCAAAAGAAATACGATGATCAAGCCTTCACAACAAGATTCAAGAATTTCAGGAACAAAAGGAAGATTGGCTAAAGGAAGAAGCCAAATCAAGAGAAAGATATGTCAGAAATACAATGCTTCAACTGTTGAAAATATGGTCACTACAAGACTCATTGTCTCGAGCTAAAGAAAAGTAAAGAGGCACACGAAGCATCAGTTGCTGAAGAAAAGGAACCTTCAAAGAAGACTAAGCAGGATGAAACATATTTCTTCTTCTAAGACAAGGTAACACTACTCTTCATAGTTCTTGTACATACCATGTTTTCTGTACATATCTTGCATATCTATTTCTTAGAAGATAATATGTTCCAAGAGAAACTATACCTATGGAAGAACAACAAGATAAGGATTGCTATCACTATGACTACAAGTCAGACAATGCACATGAAAGGATGAAGTACATCAACAACCCTTGGTAACAATTCATGTGGAACTTATTACATAAGTAACAGCTGCAAGATATGCCGAAATCATAATCAATCTTGAAGAAACCTAGAAGAAGTAAAGACCAAAAGAAGTCAGCAATCAAGAGGAAATTGGAGAAAGACTTATGACACTTTGCAGAAGATAATAAGGATGCAGACGGAAGCGTGGGCTCTCTTAGTTGGAGGGAGTTGATCCTAAATATGAGCATGCACTCTCGGAACCAGATACTTGTTGAAGAATCTGTTCCATGGGCGGGACAGGATAATTATCTTTGTCAGATGCTTTGTTGAGGTTTCAGAAATCGACACAAAGTCGAATTTCCCCGTTTTTCTTCCGGACTGGGACGAGGTTGGATACCCATTGAGTGTGTCTAATAGGAAAAAATATTTTAGCACTTAGGAGTTTATTCAATTCTTTTTGAACGGTGGGTTCTAATTTTG
>ML799094.1:45510-66938 GCA_009831015.1 Picea engelmannii | reverse complement strand
TTTGACTTTTTTAGATATGTCTGCCAATAGATTTAGTGGAAGAATCCCTGGGAATTTGAACAACTTAACATCTTTACAACATTTGAATCTAGCAAAGAACATTTTCTACAGGAACCCTTTTCCAAACATAATTTCTCTTCAGCAGCTTGAATATTTAAATCTCTCTGCATCCAGTTTTACTGGACCCATTCCTGTAGAAATATTCAACCTTGAGAATCTAAGAGTATTGGATACCTCTCATAACGTTTTAATTGACCACATTCCTTCTGCTGCAGTTGGTAGTTTGAATGGCCTTACTTTCTTAGATCTCTCAGTAAACAATCTGATTGGTGATATCCCCATGGTACTGCTGATGCATTTAGAGACCATGACATATTTTAATTTTTCTTACAACAATCTGACGATATGCATGTCCAATGATCTCACAACAATATTTACAACAACATTTAGAGGTTCATCATATTCATGCCCTATAGCCGTAAATCCACACGTTGTTGAAGACAAACAACACACAATAACCTTCAAGGTAGTGGAGTTGCCCTTGCCCCTTAGTTATCTTAAACATGTACACAATAATAGATGTTTTACATATCCATGGTTGCATTAGCTATATGATAATTCTGTAACAAATAACAGAAAAAATTGAAATGGTGAAGCTCAATCTAGATTAACATTTACTCGTCTTTTTATCTATATGCAATTGTTTATCCATATGTGATTGTTTGCAGGGTTGAAGATGCAGTTATTCATTATCTCAACAAGAAGGAATGAGTGAAAGCTCATACTCCTTGCTTATTGTTCATCTGCTTAGTCCATTGCTTCTTGTTCATCTGCTTAGTCCATCAAACAGAGAGGAATGAGTGAAAGCTCAAATTGTTTGCTTCTTCTTCATTTGACAAAGAAAACAAGAGGATGCTTCTTCTTCATCTGACTGAGAAGACATGATAAATGATATTATGTTCAAGTGCAAAGCAAAGAAGCAAAGCAAAGAAATAAACCTATGTTAAATGAATAGTATGTTCAAGAGCAAAGGAAAGAAATTAACCTATGTTATGCAAACAATTTGGAAGAAATCAACATCTGTTATGCAAACAGTTTGGAAGAAATCAAATAGCAAATTGTATATCGACATAATCTATGTCTGAATAACAAAGCATCTATGGAGGCAGTGAATATCAAAGTATATGAAAGGCGATGAATATCAAGCAGTGCATCTATGGGGAATATCAAGCAGTGCATCTATGGAGGCAATGGATATCAAAGTATATGAAAGGCAAGGAATATCAAGCGTCCACAAATCAAGGCAGTGCAGAATGTTTCCAAAGCAGCCTTTGCGAAGCCAAAGGCAACACATGGAAAGATAGCCATTGAAATGTATTTACTAAACTGCTATGAATTCAAGTAATAGATTGTAAACGAATTTAATGCATGGCATATTATCAAGAATATCGCTGCCACCCAGCCAAAGTTTTTAATTCAATTTAATAGTAATAAAATATTATTTACATTAGCCAAATATTTACATTGGATAGGCTGAAAAAATTAAAGTCAAACGATGTACTAATATCAATTGCTATAGTTCGTACCGAGGAATGAAATTGCTATAATTCATTACTGAGTAATGAAACTTTGTAAAGAAATGAAAAACTTTGGGAAGATATGAAAAATAAAACCGTGGGAAAAACAAGGTCGATAATAAGACTCTAAATCTATCTTCCAATCAGATTAATAAGACTCTAAATCTATCTTCCGATTAGATTAAAACAAAAAAGTTTTTTTTTATTATATAAAAAATAAACTTTTAAGTTTACTATCTAGAACATTAGAAATTCCACAAAAATATATAGTCAAAATGCAAATTAATACCAAGTCAACAGTGAACTGAATGCTAGAGTCCTTAGCCTTCGGTAGGGACTAATAACTCATAACCATGCCATACTATATATCAAAATCAATTAAATGTTAAGACGTGAGATATACATTCTTCCCTTGAAACCTTGCAAATAGTTTTGACACGTATAACACCCAATGTCTTGCAATGAATTCATACCAAGCATATGATGAAAAACACAACAATTTTGTCCATGATGGAATATATTTCACAAATTATGACCCAGAAAATGATACTCTTTTAAAACTCATTGAGTAACCTTCCTAGTGGGACCCTTTCCATACCTTGGCAAAGTGAAATCATGATAGGGATTTTAGTCTTGCAACCCTTTGCAGACTCTCATAAGGTTGGGACAAATATTGAATCAACACATGGCAACTCCACAACGTAGTCTACTTTTAGTAGAGTAGAACTCATGATATCTGGTCTCGTAGCTATGACTTCTTTTTTTTTGTCTTTTCAATTTGCTAATTATGCATTTCCTTCAAGTATGATGTTTAAAGCAAAAATTTTGAGATCAAAAGTTAAATGTATGCCAACGGAACACTCATGGAAGGGATCAAGGGAAAGCAGAAGACTAGGAAGAACTGTAACATTCAAGTTTCAACAAGGCATTATTTTAATCAGTTGAGAATTACTCAATAAATAGCATTGCAAACACCAAAAGGCAAACTTATTTGACTTTGTTGTTTGCGTTCATCAAATACTCAGGTCAAATTAGTAATGGTTTTGCAGGATAAATGGAAAATGATGTAACATGATTGATCCAGATACTTGAAACATTCTTCAAAAGAAAAAAAACTCAAGCAAAATGAAATAAAAACAAAAAATATAACCAAATATTAAAAAAAAAAAAAGCAAAATAAAACTAACTAAAATATGTACAAAAACGCTCAAAATTTAACTTTTTAGCCCTTTTATGGTTCAACATAGTGTTTCAGATGTGAACCATTTGTGGTATATGAAAATAACTTGTTATCTTCATCTTTAAGAAGATAACAATTGTTTCCGATGACAGATACAACAGTACAAGGCCCTAACCACAACTTTTGAAATTTAGAATGCTTTTTGTCTGCATGAGCATAATCCCATAGCAAGACCTTTTGACAAACTTTGAAAATGGAAGTTTTTTCCCTTTTATCAAATTACTTCTTTACAAATTGTTGCATGTGCTTTAAATTATTCAAAGAAAAAATTATTTGCTCCTCTAGAGCTAAGAGGGCATGAAATATCTAAGAAACACTAGTTGAATTTAAATCTTTTGTTTGTAAGTCCAATCAAGAGGTAAGATCAAGCTCAATCGACATAACAACCTCTGGTCCATAAACTAATTAGGAAGGGGTTAGACCAGTGTTGGTCTTTGTGGAGGTTTGATTTTCCCACAAGACAAAAGTTAACAAGGTGTGCCACTAACGAGGATTATCATTTATGATTTTCTTTAGAATTTTGATCAAAATTTTGTTTGTGGACTCAACCTGTCCATTCCACTAAGGGTAGTAAATCGAGGAGGTGAAGTGTTTCACTCCATATTTGCTATAGAATTGAGTTAACTTACCCGATATGAAGGTTGGTCCATTATAAAAAATTAATTCGACAAACAAACCAAATCTAGAAAACATATTAGATTACAGGAAAGAAATAACATGTTCATCCTTAGCATGATTTAGAGGAACTCCTTCTGCCCACTTGGTAAAGTAGTCAGTTGTGGTTAATATGAATTAATGATCCGTGGACGAAGGTGGATTAATAGATATGATGAAATCTAGTCCCCTCTTTGCAAAAGGAAAGTCTGGTATTACTGGTTGCAAAGGCATGGCGAAAAATTTCTCTCTACTCTCTACTAGTTTCTCTTTGGCATTCATCACAAGATTGAACATATTTGTAGGAATATTTACAAAATGAGGGCCAATAATAACCAGTCCTTAGAATCTTATGAGCAATAGCTTTTGCATCAAAATTCCCACCAATATGAATATTGGAATCTGTTGATCCATGAAGCTCTTTCAAGATCATTTAGGCTGTTATATCATCAACACATTGTAGTAGCAGTCCATCAACAATCCTATGAAAGAGTGAAATGTTCAAAATTACATATTTGGAAACTTCAAGATGAAATTTCCTATGTTCGTGATGCTCAAGATTATTGGGACATCGTTCTTGTTGTAAATAATAAATTACGTTATGGTACCAGGGATGTCCTGCGAGATCAATATTTTCATATTCAATTAAGAATAGTGTGGATACATCATCATCATTACTTTCAGAAGCATACCCTGGTTCAGGATGTTGAGCCAAGTGTAGAGCTAAGTCACGTCCTTTAGTTGTGTTAGAAATAGTAATCGTGAAATCATGTTGTTGTATTTCGGCAAGCCAATGTGCAAGTTTTCGAGATAGATGTGTTTGTGACAATAAAAACTTGACTGCAGGTAAAGGGACTTTTACCTCAGTGTGCTTACCTAGAATGAAATGATGAAATTATTCAATAGCTCTGACAAGAGTAAATGTGTGTTTTTTAATTAAAGAATATTTAAATTCATCATTAGAGAAACTTTGGCTCATGTAAGCTATTGGATGTTCATTATTATGATCATCTTTTTGAAGAATAATTGCAGATATAGCTTCTTAAATGGCATTAATCTATATGATGAATTCTTTCAAAAAATGAGGCTTTGCAAAACTAATTGCATTTTTTATATCTACAAAATCATTTTCAATAATATCATTCTAGGAAAATGTTTGTTCTTGTTTCAACAAATTATGAATAAATTTAACCAATATAGCAAAATCTTCCAATGAAATTGATCTTACCCATGAATGATTGAATTTCTTTCTTTGAAGTCAGAGTTGGGAGATTTTAAAAGGCTATGACTCTTTCTGGATCGATATTGATGATAGAATCTGATACAATTTTCCCAAGTATTTTTCCTGCAATGACACCAAAAATGGATTTTGTAGGATTTGTTATCCCCTATCCTAGGGATAACTAAGGAGATTATGTCTCGAGGCCCGAAGGTCCTAGACATGGAGTACCGAGAGACATATTGACTTGAGCTTGGCCCTGGAGGGCCCATCCTTTCTTCGGTGCCTCCCATCTATCAACAACAACATCATCCATCCCATCAACCTGGTTCTGAAGTAGCAGTGGGTCTTGCTCCATGAGGTAATGAGTCTGGGTATCATGGTATCTGTCACTATGATTCTCAAAACATTTGAATATGTGCATTTAATTCTCTTTTGCTACATGACGTTTGCTTGGACATTATGCCTTTTAACTTGCCCATACCTTGGGGGGGGGGGGGGGGGGGGGTGACAGAGTGCCCTAGCAAGTTGGTTCCCTTAGGGATGAGTTTCCATTGGGTGTGTATATGAAAGATCATCGTCCATTCCTTCCATACTTATCACTTTTCATCATTTTCCCTCTCATCTACCCCCTACATTGGTTCGAGCATTGGGTTTTCCAAGCTATTAAGGGTTGTACCTTGCCTTGTGGGTGTTTATGAATGCAGCTATGGGAGACATCCTCCAACTTACAAACCTGTGAGATGTGGAACATAGCAGTTATGTGAGTCTTTCTCTTAGGTTACAAACCTAAGAGAAATCCCCTAAGAAGGGTATGTGGTTCCTGCCTGAGATAGAGTTAGGAACATAGAGACGACCTCCTCCATTCAGAGAGTGAGAAGAAATCCAGATGATTATCCGGTGGAAAAGTGATCTGTTGAGTTAGGACGTGGCTGTGGCTGAGCACAAGGTGAACGTGTGAAATCCCAAAAGTGTTGGGCACATCATCATGTGAATAGAAATGAAGATGATATGATAGCCTCCTCTGAGCAATAGAGTTGACGAGACGACTTCATATGATTCTCATGTCGGTGGCAGTGGGAAAGTAGATCTGTAGAGTGGATGTGCCTATGGACGAGCACAAGTGAACGTGTGAAGCCCTGGTTCTTCTGTGTAATGCAGTGAATCAGAGCTATGACATCCCTAAGGATGTGCCCCTAGTGGATGAGCACTAGTGGGTGTATCAGATCCTTTGCTATATGTTGTTCAAGAGTCAGACCTACTTGTAACCCTAATTGTTATATAAAGGGTACAGGTCAGCCCCACCTTAATATGGTTAATAATAAATGTAAAAGATAATTAATATTAATATTAATATTAATTATAAAAATAATAATAATAAATATATTATGTCTTAGAGAGGTCGGCCATGTTGTGCCAATAGACACTTCAGTTGATAGGACAAGTCTAATATAAGTAAAGGGAAATCTCCCATTGTAGAAACATATCTTACTTGTGAGTTTGGAAATTTAAGCAAGTACACTTCTTTGGCAAAAGGTGCGCACCTCTCTTGGGCGCTAGAGTTCTAGGGTTTTTGTGCATCCTCTTGTGTGCTAGGTATTTCTTGTTGGTAAAGGTCTTTCTCTTGAAGATTATATCAAAGGATTTGGCTGGGTTTTCTTCCCTTATTGAGAAGGGTTTCCTAGGATACATTTTGTGTTCTTTTGCATGGTGCTTCTTCTTGTGATCTTGGTTTTTGCAGCATTTATGGTTATGGTTAAATGATAAAATGGAATGAACTTCATGCTTAACCTAATGATTATGAAAAATCAACATGGTATTAGAGCATAGGTCTTGAAAGAACCCATTACACAAGCATCTACCAAGTCTCATCCTTTACCAGTCATCTCTCCTCTTATGCAGAATCGTACGACCCTCCTAGGGTTTCTAGAAAATCCGTATGACCCTCTCCTTTTGGGTGTTTCATCCCCTTAAAACTTGGACACTGGGGCTATTTTTAGCATAGAAGAGTACGACCTCTTCCAGTGCATCTCCAGAAGCTCTCAAAACGAAATTCCGAGAAATTTTGATTTTTCGCCCTAGGGTTTCTAGGGTGTCAAAATTTCCTGTAGAATATTAATTCTGGTATTCTGAAGAAACATTTTTCCTGAATCAGCAAGCATCTTCGTGACACTATCAGATTGATTGTTGGCAACCATAAGTCCAATATAATCCAGTCTACAAGGATTCAACAAAAATGAACAACAAAACTTCAGTGGAAGATAGGCTTGATGGAGAAAGCAACTTCGACCCCTTGAAATCAAAGATTCTAGTCACTCTTGAAGAAGAAGATCTCTTGGATGCAACATCTAAAACTCTACCAGAAACAACCACTGATTTAGAGAAGAAAGTAAGAAAAGAAGATGATGTCAGAGCAAGGAAAATAATCATCTACTCAGTAAGAGATCACCTCTTTCCCCGTATTTCCAATCTGAAGATTGCCTATGATATGTATAAAACATTGAAAGGAATGTTTGAAAGTGACAACACTCTCAAATCTCTTACCTTGAACAACCAACTTCAAAGTACCAAAATGAAAAAAGATGACACAATTTCACTCTTCTTCATGAAGTTATCAGAAATTAAAGAACAACTAGAGACCATTGGAGAAATCATGTCTGATAGAGAACTTGTCTTAACCACTCTCCAAAATCTTCCAAAATCATGGGAGCCTTTCATTCAAAGTATCAATGAAAAAGAAACTCTACCAACCTTTGAGCGCCTATGCACATATTTCACTCAAGAATAACTCAGACTTAGAAATAAAGGAGTGGAAGATTCCCCAGAATAAAATCATGCTCTTGCACTTCATACAAGGAAGGGAGGAAAAGTCAAAAGAAACTTCAGGCAAACTTTTAAAGAAGAAAAGTCTTCATCCAATCCTGGATATTAAAGAAGAGATGATTTAAAATTTCAGTGTTTCATATGTGACAAGTATGGACACATTGCTAGAAATTATCCAACCAGAAAGAAGGGAAAACAATATGTTGCCACTACTGACATTGATCCAAATCCACCTCAAGAAAATGAAGAGAAGAGAGAGAAGTACTTCCTCTAAAAGGACATGACTACAACTAGGTAAATTTTTTGATCTATAATTCTATAGTTGATTATATTTTTCAATAAATGAAGGACATTGTTCCTAGTATAAAAGCTCTCAAAAGACTTGGACCATTATCCCTGGTACGGGAGTCCAAACCATATTTAAGTTGTTTGTTATACAAGAACAAGCAGAAATGTTGTTCTTAAAGAAGAGATACTTCTCCAAATATTCAGAGAATCACAAATAAAGATTAGCAGTGAGACAATACCTTCTCCCTCTTCGGAAGTTCAGAGGGAGACAAACATTATTTCAGTTGATCCAGTTTCTCCAGTTGATATGTTCAGAGATATTGCAGTAGGGCATAAAAGGCCTACCTAGACTCACTCTGTAAAAGGCAGAGAAACATACAAGCCTCTCAAGGCACATACCGAGAAAGCAAAAGAGATTTTCGAGCTATCCTTCAATCATGAGCCACTTCATTGATGATGATCTTCTTGGTCTTAGAGAAGCAACATGAAAACAGGTATGGAAAGATGCCATAAGAGAAGAGTACCAATATATCTTAGAGAATGATGTATAAGACATTATTCAGGGACCAGAAGGAAATTCAATGATAACTTCCAAGTGGATCTATAAGATCAAGCATACAGCTGATAGAAGTGTTGAGAAATACAAAACAAAATCTATAGCTAGAGGTTTCTCACAAACAGAGGGAGTTGCCTATGATGAGACACTTGATCCAGGGAACCCGATACACTTCCATCCATACTACAATCCATGAGTTGGAAACTATATCAGATAGATAGATTCTTAATGAGTTTGGATTCCAACAAGAGTGTTGTTGATCCAAACCTATATCATTACAGTGTTGGTAACGAGATCCTGATCCTGATGACTTATTCAGAAAACCTTGTTGTTGGATACAAGTAATCTTTGACTTCTGAATTCAAGATGAAGAATCTAAGTATGATGCACTACTTCTTAGGACAAGAAGTATGACAGTGGACCGATGAGATTTTACTGAGTCAAGGAAAATATACAGTGAAAATATTAAAGAAGTTAAGTGTGACAGAATGCAAAATCCACCGTGATGGATTTAAAGAAGAAGATTGATGATGATTAAGATAATATTGACCCACAGCTGAATGGATCACCAATGTATCTGGTTAACAACAGAGTTGATTCATGCCATGCAGTGAATGTGCTTGGTCATTTCATGATTCAACTAAGACAAACTCACTAGACGACAACATATCATTTATTTACGAGGCACAATTGAATATGGCATGAGATATGCCTCCAGTATGAACTTAAGCTTGCCAGACATGACAATTCAAATTGAGCAGAAAAGTACAGTGGACTGAAAGAAGATATCTGATTGATGTTCTAATATGAATATTTCCATGGTTTCTTAAACGTAGCAAGAAGCAAAACTATGTGGCCTTGAGTACCACAAAGACAGAGCATATAGCAGTGACTGAGTTAAGCAAAGTGGCTTCACAAAATTCTACCAGATTTACTTGACCACGAGATGGATCCTAATCAAGAGCCATGTATAAAGCTCCTTAAGGAACCCACTGTTTCCTAATGGATTGAAACACAACGAGATGAAATATTCTTATGTCAGAGATATGATGCAAAGCAAAATTGTCTACTTGCAGTACCTTTCTACACATGAGTAGACTGCAGACATTTACACCAAACCGACTTGGTGAAGAACACCTTCCGATTTAAGAGGGAGTATTGATGAATCTAGCCAAAAACAAAATTCAGATTACATCTGTATGAGACTTTGCGTGATGAAGAATGCCTCCCTAGCTGAGAGGGAGTGTTGATGAATGCAGCAATGGGAGACATCCTCCAGCTTACAAACCTGTGAGATGTGGAACATAGCAGCTATGTGAGTCTTTCTCTCAGCTTCCAAACCTGAGAGAAAGCCCCTAAGAAAGGTACGTGGTTCCTACCTGAGACAGAGTTAGGAACATAGAGATGACCTCCATTCAGAGAGTGAGAAGAACTCCATATGATTATACAGTGGAAAAGCGATCTGTTGAGTTAGAATGTGCCTGTGGCTGAGCATAAGGTGAATGTGTGAAATCCTAAAAGTGTTGGGCACATCGTGATGTGAACAGAAATGAAGATGATGTGATAGCCTCCTCTGAGCAACAAAGTTGACAAGAAGACTCCAGATGATTCTCCTGTCGGTGGCAGGGGAAAGCAGATCCGTAGAGTGGATGTGCCTATGGACGAGCACAAGTGAACATGTGAAGACCTGGTTCTTTTGTGCAATGCAATGAATCAGAACTATGGCATCCCTAAGGATGTGCCCCTAGTGGATGAGCACTAGTGGGTATATCAGATCCTTTGCTATATGTTGTTCAAGATTCAAACCTACCTGTGACCCTAATTGTTATATAAAGGGTACAGGTTGGCCCCACCTTAATATGGTTAATAATAAATGTAAAAGATAATTAATATTAATATTAATATTAATTATAATTATAATAATAATAAATATATTATGTCTTAGAGAGGTCGGCCTTGTTGTGCCAATAGACACTTCAGTTGCTAGGACAAGTCTAATATAAGTAAAGGGAAATCTCCCATTGTAGAAACATATCTTACTTGTGAGTTTGGAAATTTCAGCAAGTACACTTCTTTGGCAAAAGGTGTGCACCTCTCTTGGGCGCTAGATTTCTAGGGTTTTTGTGCACCCTCTTGTGTGCTAGGTTTTTCTTGTTGGTAAATGTCTTTCTCTTGAATATTATAGCAAAGGATTTGGCTAGGTTTTCTTCCCTTGTTGAGAAGGGTTTCCCAAGATACATTTTGTATTCTTTTGCATGGTGCTTCTTCTTGTGATCTTGGTTGTTGCAACATTGGTTATGGTTAAATGATAAAATGGAATGAACTTCATGCTTAACCTAATGCTTATGAAAAATCAACAGTGGGAAGAAGGGGCTAAAGGCCCATAGGGTAAAAGTAGCTGGAAAAAGTTAAAAGCTAAGATCACACCTTGAGATGCTTCGCCCATGGATTCCCTAGAAGGCAATAAAAGGCTCTCATCAAGAAAAAGGGGGGACCCATAAAATAGAATAAAACTCAAGACCTAGTTGGTGGATAGGGGGTCTCATCATGAGCCAGCCTATTATGTCCATGGGCATGTAGCTATATGACACTACTATTCATCTAGCCACCACACCAAGGTAGTGGCTCTTGGTGGCATAACCAAGAGAAAGGGGGTCTCATCACGAGCCAAACTTCTCATCTCCGTGAAATACTTGTGGGTAACGCTGTCACCGCGTGAGGGCAGTGTCCTCCATCTATTCTCTTAAAAGAAAAAGCAATAATACAAAGAGTAAAAAGGCATTGAATGGGCTAGGAAACAATTACATCCATGACAAGGTGCAACTCGCCCTCTACAGAGGCATCCAAAGGTAAGACCTACATTTCCCTGTTATCATTGCACCCCTTACCCAAACATCCCCCACACCATCTCATGCATTTACATGAACTAGATTGGTCTTCACCTGGAAACACCCCACACCTAAGGAGAATTATCCCAATAGGACGTACTAAAACCCTCTCCAAACCTGGCTTGTAGAATAACATAATGTCTTTGAGCAGTTGTCTGGGAAAAATGGGGTTTTATGCACATGTTTGGGTAACTTGATTATTAGATGTGATTGACATTGCTATGATCCCTGTGAGTTATGAGCCCATGGAGGGCGTACTTATTGTTGTTGTAGGACCATGCTTGACAGATAGGTACATATGGGGAGATGATTATCTCGGACCTCCATAGGGCTAAAATCCCACCAGATGGATGTTGAGACCCCAGCGAGGGGCAGAGAAATATCGAAGGCTTGCACGAGAGAAAAGGGAGGGTGTTCCACCAGAGGCACTTTGACAGGCTTGGACCCAGGGGGGTCTTTCCCTCCCACCATGATGTTGGCCCTTGAAGGCCCCTGGCGTCATCATTCATAGCCTAAACGTCATCCAGTTGAGGTATCCAACATGAGGACGACTTTGGTTGGCACGTGTGGCAGTTCCTGAGGGGTTTTGAGCCCCAACATTTCGCTTTGGAGGCCTAGAGTTCCAAGAGGGAGGACAATGTCATCCTAGGAGGGGCATGACATCACCCTAAAAAGATGAATTTAGGGTTTTATTTGTCAATTTTATGTAAAACTGGATTTTTTATGTAAACTGGCTATGTCGACATTTTTTGACCTAAAATGTAATTAAAGGTCATTTGTATTGTATAAATAAGAGATCAAACTCTCATTTTTATTCATCATCTTTCACTCACACAAGTGTGAGGTCTAAAATTCGGCCTCTTTTAAAGCTTATTGGCTTAACTAAGTGGTGCACAACTCTTTGAGGGAGCTTTTATTGATGAATTTTTGCATTTTCATGGTGGAAAGTCTTCAACTAGGGCTTGTGACTAGATTATTCTCGATGAATGTAAGTAAAAATATACAATCCTTCTTTCTTTGAGTGGTTATTGTATATTTTACTTGTTCATTTATAAGATTATGAAATTGTGAGTGTGAAACCCTAGGAGAAAAAGCACATGTTATTGTTCTTCTCTTAATAACTCTCCACCTACTTGATTTTGCTAGAAGTCACCTCCATTGAAGCATATACTAGATCCCTACCTTAGTAGCACTCGAATATTATTGCTTCATTAAGCTTTCATTTTATTTCAAGCTTGACCTAAAGAAGAAGGAAAATCACTCTCGCCTAGGGTTACCTACTTCCTAGTAGTTTTTTCCTTCTAGGATTTTGGATGATTGAGGCCTTAGGTTACCAACACCTCAACCATCCTCCCTCTTGTCTTTAGCTCACCAATTATCATTTGTTTCTCCTAAAGATTGATGTTGCAAAAGTGACTCCATTTACCCTAAAGGCACTAGCGCATACCTTACAATTGATTGATTGATGAAAACAACTTTCAAACCATCTACTTCAAGATCTCTACTAACCACTTATAACCTTAGATTAGGCTAACTTACTAACTATCTTGCTACTGCTGCAAAAGATAGCTACAACTAGCTATGGCAGCAGTAAAAGCATCTTAAAAGCAAGTGTTAGAGCTGATTTTACATTTCCTTCATTGCTTCTCACAAATACTAGCATATTGCCAATTTTAGGTTATCATTTTTGGTCATTATTGAAGCTTTATTAAGGCATAATTGTGAAGCTATCACTATATATACATTGTTGTTATAAATATTTTTGTTGCTTCATTTTTTATATCAGGTCATGCTTTTATTCAAATTCCATGGTTTTATGAAGCACTAACATCAATTGGTACTTGCAAATAGTGTCTTTCTTGTTGTCTTGTTCTGGGCAGGTACACTTAAGAAAATCTTTGCTTCATCTTATTAAAACCTTTGGGACTTTCTGATCAAAGTGACTTGTGAGAGGGGAGGAACCTTCTTATTCTCTTACCTTAGCCTTCTCAAACCCCCAATTCACCAGGGACGTCTCCTCTGGGGTACTACCCCTAAAGAGAAAGAGGTGTCTTATTTAGGTGATAGTCATAGGACAACCTCTTGTTACACCAATTTATTGTTCACTTGCCTTAGGTTTTTGGGAAAGTACAAATTGCCTGATAACAAGATATAATAACATACCGAATTTTCTGCAACAAATAAAAACTTTTCTAAGATTATCCAAGTTATCTTCTCAGATTCTAGAATATACATTTATATCATCAAGATACATTTGAATGATTTTACTGATAAGATCATTCAAAGTTATCCGCATAGCTTCTTGAAAAGTGGCACCTGCATTGATTAGGACAAAAGGCATATGTTTGTAAGCAAAGGTACCCCAACGACAGGTGAAATTAGTTTTGTACTTGTCAACTCTCTTGACACGTATATGATTGTACCCTGAAAAACCATCAAGGAGTAACATCATATGAGATCCTACCACTTGCTGTAAAATTAATTCCATATTGGGAAGCAAAAAATTGTCCCTCACACTCGCCCTATTTAGGGCATGAGAATCAACACATAATCTAATATATCCATTATTTTTCTATACTAGAACAAGATTTTCTACCCATTCTGAATATTTGACATGAAATATTGTATGAGCAGACAACAACGTATCCACTTATTTCCTAATGGTTGCTTCAAGTGAAAGATTGATTGGTCTTTGTCTTTGTCTTACTGGCCTTGCATCCTCTTTGATTGGTATTGCATGCTGAATAACACTTGGGAAAAAACCACACAAATCATCATAGGACCATGAAAATACATCTAGAAATTCACAGAATAAGGTCATGAACTTCTATTTTTCTTGTTCAGAACACTGGGCTCCAATTTTTAAAATCTTCGGATCCTCTTGAGTCCCAATGTTCAGAGGAAAGGTATCGCCTATATTTTACTTTTTTATTTCTCCTATCAACTTTTCTTTTGATTACTTACATCACTTTATGAGAATGAGCTTTCCAAAGGGGTTCATCCATCGAGGAACTTGTTGTCTTCCAAATAAATAATTTCTTTCTTCTTGAGGGGCTCATTCTGCAAGAATGAGCATATGCTTTCATCGTCAGAAAATACTTGCCAAGATTCAACGTTGTCAAGAAAATGAGGACGATATAGAGACATGAAAGTACAATCTAATCTTTCATGGAGTAGTTGCCTCATAGGATTAGCTGCGAAAATAGTCATCCTCTATGCCATTGAATTTAAATCCCTTCAGATATGAGTAATGTTGAAAGACAATAGATTTGAAATTAAATGCTAGATCGCTTGTGTATATCTTTTTAAAAGTTTGTTTGACAAAGTGTAAATTTTCTTAACCAAATTAATGATAAGTTTAGAATCTCAAAAAACAAGAAGATGATCAAACCCTAAATTGAATGCATTTTTTATTCCGAGCATTAAAGCTTCAAACTCTGTCACATTATCTGTACATGCAAACTCAAGCCCATAAGAGAAATTGTGAATTTTACCCAAAGGAGAGTAAAGTAAGATACCGACTCCATTTCCTTCATTTGAACATGCTCCATTAAAGTGCACATGCCAGATACCGTCTTTAGGATCAATAGACCGTGTCATGTTATTATCATTTTCTTCTAAAAATATGTAATACACACCAATATCTTCTTCAACAAAATTTACATTTGAACGAAGCACACTTTCAATAAATGATGAAATTTGTCCTTCACGAAGTGCAATACTATTTTTTCCAACCTTTAGAAGTGACATGTGTGTTCCATCCAATTACATATATCCACCAGTTAAAGCTTTCCAGTCTCTTCCTAGAACAATAAAATAATTACTCATTGGTATATCCATGACTTGTATATTACATGCGGTCCTAATTTCAAGATGTGCACATAACACCAAGGTTACATCTTCGATTCAAGCAATGATAGTTGATTGTTGACTATTATATGATAACATTCTTTTGGATATTTCATTGGTGCATGAAAGACCTAATTCTTCCTTAATGATTCTTGACATTACATTGGGACCAGATCCACCATCAATCAAACAAAAATGTGCAATCTTATCCATGATTTTTATAGAAACATAAAAAGGAGGATTTTTAACTGGATTCCTAGGACTATATAAACCTAATTTATTTGCACACAATTCTTCTTCATCTTGTTCTTCTGTCAAATTGGCAATGGTGGAAGTTTTACCTTCCATAAAATTCTTAAGATGCTTTTGCTACTCAGGAACAATTACCATACCTAGTAAAGAAGCATCTTCTTTTACAATTGTTTCAAGATATTATACTTTGATGAAGAAGAGGAGGTCGGATTTACCTTAGGTTGTTGAGTACCTCTTGTAGCTTGAGAATCAATTTGACGAGAAGATGTACTTGGGGAAAAAGTGGCTTTTTGTGGACCACCCTTGTTCTTGCTTTGATAGGACTCATTTCTCGTGTAAACCATAATCACATCCTCTTCAAAATCCCAATCTAAAGCAACAATTGTGGAATTAGACCTTTTTCCAAAAATCAATTCTCTAACATTCTTTCTTATCTCACAAGTTCCTTCATCATGGATCTCTTCACATAAATTACACCATGACCTCGAGAGTATTTCCCTAGGCTGAAAATTTTGAGGTCGATTTCTTGAGGCATCTTGTGTGGAAGATTTTGCAGAGGTTGAAGCAACACCCTTTCTCTCAAAAGAAATCATCCTATTTCTTGTGTCATGTACAAGTTGCAATACAATTGACATATCAGTCTGCTTATCTTGATCTTCAATAAGGAGACCTCTTCTCGTCAATCGTTCTTCATATTATAAATAGGTTTGCATAGCTGATCCTAAGCTATTAACATTTTTCTCTTCTAACCTATAATGATAAGACGAAGGTAATGCATTATAATAGTGCATCAAAGCAACTTAGTATTGAGGTCTGATAATCTTGAGGATTTGATTATACAATTTAGTGAAACATAAATTAAAAGACTTGATTGTTTCACCTTTGTTATAAACAAGATTGTTATAATCTCTCAATAGATATGATGGACTTTGAGGTTGTCCATAAGTATATTTAAGCCAATAGCATAATTCAGACGAATTCAGAAAAACCTTAGGTGGTAATTCAAAAAAATCTATAGCAACTTTCTTTTCCAAAGAGTTAACAAATAATCTCATGCATGTACCATTATCATTTGCCCCTATATTATGACACGCATTAAAGAATGCAACTAAATGATCATTCACATAAATAGTTCCATTGCCAGAGAATTTGGGCAAATGATCCTTAAATTTTGGAAGAGGATTGGTTGATGGATATAAATTCAAAGGAGAATATACATGCTAGGGACTAGCGTTAACATCTTCTTCAAATTGGAATAAACCATACTTTTGATTACCTTTGCAAGATTCACTGTGGATTGGACAGGGTTGAAATGACTGTACATGCTTCCAATCAAAGATGAGGTAGAAGCTTGAGATGAAGATATTGTGCTTGAATTGGAAGAAGTTATTGTGTTCTTCTTAGGAAAGAATTCCCTAGACAAACTTGTAACTTTAGTTTCAGAATCAGACAGAGGTTGTCGAAGTTTTGGTTGGAGGTTTTCTAAGATTACTTTTATTCTTCCAATTTCAACCACTGGGTCGAATTTAGGAGACTTGCCTCTCGTTCTTCACGAGATACGAGATTGAGTGGACATATGACAACTTCCTAACGAGCATGATGGTTACGAGATTTCCTTTCAAGGGTTTCTCTTTGTTCTTGGATTTCAATGTCATGGGCAATAACTTCCCAAGAACGTTCAATTTGTTTGCGAGACAGGACAATCTCTAAAATAAAATCAAATAAACATGAAGTAATACTTCTTCGGTCAATAAATTGAAATCTTAGATTCGGTTTCTAAGGGGTAGGCAAAGTCATTAAAATCAAAGAAAGAAAAGGAACTCGAGAGTTAATACATCCCCAGTATGGTCACCAAAAATATGTTGATGTGAGGAATAATGATGCTCCTCACAAGAACATGTCGAATCTTGTTGGGCTAAGTGAGATAGGAAGGAATGTTAGTCTGATTTATAGCCCTTAAAACTACATCTAGACTTCAAGAACCAAAATCCTTGTATCTTGTATCTTGTAAATTTTTTTTTTCAGATTATAAGATTTTTATGTTTTTACTTAATCTATGACAACTAATAAATAAAGAGTGAAATATAACATTAACTAAAAAAAAGTAACTTCAAAATGAAATGAACATTATGTAAAATGAACAATAGAATAAGTCTTAAATTGAATCATTCCAGTAAGCCAAAAAGAATGAGAAAGTAATACGTAAAATAGCATTATTAAAGACCAATCTGAGTTACAAAAATGAACCGTCTTTTCATATCCCTGCAAGGACCAGGACCAAAGATGTCCTTAGAAGCCAAAGATGTAATAAGAATCATACAAGGGCAACTAGTGCCAACGAAAGAGATAAAATATCAAAATATGATTTGGATCACTTCAAGAAACATATATATCATCATCAAAATCTACAAAATTAACACTAATTAGCATTGAATAAAGTCAAAACTTCTAATAGTGCAAACATATTACAAAGAAAATAAATGATCTTGGAGAACACCACAGGTCAATGCTACTCAATCTTTCTTTTCCACCTCTCAAGATAACCTTGTTCTCAACAAGACAATTTAATTCTCTAGAAACTCATAATGGAAATGAATAATAACGATAAAATCACTTTCAAAGCTTAGGCATAACTTCACATCAGTTTCTTTTCTCTCTAATCACCACCCCCTTCATTGAACTCCTCCTTTGCTTTGCTTTTGACAGAGAGAGTTATTCTTGAGCATAACATTTAGTATGGAGAGTTGGGTGCAAATCTAGTTTTTATTACAGGGGTATTCTTGGGAATACGTGCAAGAGATACATGGTCGAATATTTGACAAACAAGGGTCACCCTTTTCATTATTTTTCATGTAGTAATTGTATTATGTGCTCCACTTCCCTCTTGGGTGGTAGCCTTTTAGGCTCCTGCAACACTCCTTTGTATGCTTGTAGCAACTCCTAAACTGATGTTTCTACTCTTTAATGCACCTCTCCAGGGATGCCTTTACGCTTATCGACTCATCCTCGGTCTGATTTTCTGTTAAGAAAAGTAAAACATATTTCTTACTGGAAATAATTAACTTCTTGGCTTGGTTGACACTTACTAGTGAGATTTTTGACTTGCCTTTATGCGTGTTGACTATGTAGGACTTCCCATCCTTGATTAGTCGATATTGGTTAGCTCTCTGCATGAATATTTCAGCCCCCATATACTTGTAGGGGCTTCCAAACACTACACCACATATGTCAAGGGGTACTACATCCAATTCCACTTCATCAATAAGTCAACACTTACAACAAACTTAATCTTACACTGTTTCTTTACCTTGATCTCTACATCCTTGTTTACCCATCCAATGTATATGGGCTAGGATGATCACAAACCTCGAATCCAAACTTGTTGACCATATCCACTGCTATGAGATTAGCCTATGAACCAGAGTCAAACGAGGCATCTATCTTAGCCTTATTGACCTGGAACTTGATGTGGAAGAGTTTGGTCATATCCTTCTCTTCCCGGTGATGAATGCTACTAAGATTCGCCTCCTTCTGCACTGATGTGCAAACAATCTTCTCATCCACATCGAAGCTACTTTCAACCTGATTTCTCGAATCCATGGCTAGAAGATTCATTTTCTTTGCATCCTTCTTGTGGTTATTTAGGTTCAACTCTTGATGTAGTTTCCAACACTTTTTCTCGGTGTGCCCATCAATATTGCAATGGTTACAATGGTTGCTAGGATCCTTGCACTCATGTGCAATGGATGTCATATTCTTATCCTTTCCCCCTTTCCACTTCTTCTTCCCCTTCTTGGAAGCTTCCTGGTGCTCTTTTTGCTTGGAACTGCTTGGTTTCCCTTTCTTGTAGCCTATGTTTTCCAGATACCATGCATGTACACATGCCTCATCCACTATCCTTGGCTTGAAAAACATCACTTGTTTTCATAGATAACTATGTAGACCCCCCCAGATACATAAGGAGTACATTTGGGTTCTTGGGAGAGATACCTAGCATGATGACCATCTTTCTTAACTCGATGGTGTACTCCTACACTCTTCCATTACTTCTACCTAAAGTAGTGCCATTGGATCCATTGGTCCTCTACATACCCAATACGGTAGAATTGGGACTTGATGAGGATTTTGAAGTCCTTCCACCTAGTTACTGTTAGATCGGCCTTCGACCTAAGTGTTTATGTATGGCTTTCCCACTAGGTTAAATCATGGCCCTCTAACTTCAATCTGACAAATGATATCTTTTGTTCTTCATCTATATGTTGAACGTTGAAATAAAATTCTAGTTATTGCAACCAATGATTCTATTTTATGCATCGATCTCACCTTGGTATGACTTTATGACTCCACTTTTGCTTCCAACTTGAATAAATACCGTGAAGGGTTTATGGTACTAGAACTTCTTTGCTCTTTCTCGGGTTGTTTCTGCGGTATTCGTTATCCCCCAGTTTCCCATCTGATCCGATCTCTGAGTTCAAGCCTCCAACTTCTTTGAACAATTCGATCTTACTTGTTAGGGCCGCCATGAGGAGGGACGCATTATGAGATATGTCATTGAATTTCTCTTCCAACCTCGCAAATCTCTCCTCTGCTGGATATCGAGGGTTGTTATGAACAGACTCATCGACCATGGCTAGGGTTCTGTGACTTTCTTGTTAAATCGATTCCTATATCCCTACAACTTTCCACAAATACCCCAAGAAAACTTGCTTTGATACCAATATGAGTTCTAAACTGTCATGGATATTCCATTGGACAATTTGTCACAACAAATCTAATAAAATACTAAAATATTTACTATGAAAGTTAATTTCCTTTAGATCTAAAATTTCTTAATTATTGGTTTTCTACTTCAAATGTATGAATAACTGAAATGAGAAAAATAGAGAACATAAATAAATACTCACACACCATCCACAAATAAACACAAGATATAACCTGGGAAACCTAATACAAGAGAAAACCCAACTAGAAGGTGAGGCCACTCTGCTCTCTTTTCTTCAAATGCAAGTACAAAGAAAGGGGCACTTTATGTGTAGTTGCCTTTGACACTGTGGCTTGTATGGCTACTATAGAATATGTCCTCATTTGTTATACTCTCAAAATATCACTTCTAGGTACTTTTCTCAACCATGGAACAAATACAATATTAAAGAATAGAACCCCTTCTCGTCCTAGCAACCCAATATTTAACATCGCCTGATAACCATCTAGGGGTAGGGTTTTAACTTCCTCAACCCTAAATTGTGAGAAGGTTTTGGACCTTCTAGAACCTTTTTGAAATTTCGTACATGGCTAGCCCCATATGCATGAGTAATTGGGGATTACGTGGCATCCACTAGTACCATGGTGGTTAACACGATAGGTCAACTTGTGGGAGGCATAACTTTTGCATACGAGCTCTGATTGATACGATTTTTGCATTGTTGGAAATGTCTCAATGTGTAGATTAACATTCAGGGGAATTATCTAAAATGAAAAAGTTTTGAAACCAAAAAATGTCGTTTGATGGCTCAGAACGACTCCAAAATGTTTCAAACCCCAATTTTCCAAACTAGGACTTGACATTAAAATGACCTTACAAGTTGATTCCTCCAATTTTTTCCACTTTGAAAGCATCGAGATAGATTGAAAATAATATAATGATCCAATCCAGAGCATTGGATATTTTTATGATCAACTTTATATAGGGATTATAAAGATGTCTCTCTAGTCAGTTTGGCCTTTTTTGCTATACATTATCTCTTTTTTCATTTCATCTATGGGTTTTCATCTTCCTCCTCCTCTTCTCAAGGTTCTAATGGACTCCTTTAATGGGATACTTAGTCCCATAGTATGACAAAGTTCTTTTTCCAAGCTAAAAGTTTGTTTTCCTCTCCTCTATCCTTTCCAAAAAACAACTCTCCCTTTCCTATTTGATTTTTCCTCCTTTTTGCATGAGTCAAAGATGGCATGTTTGAGTCCTAGGATGAATTATATGGTGGTTGAATTTTAGAATCTAGGAGGTAATTACCCAAATATAAGAGTTGGTTTCATCCACTTCTCTTATCTCCAATTCAAACTATAAGATAGGATCAACATCATA
>ML799094.1:17738-35568 GCA_009831015.1 Picea engelmannii | reverse complement strand
AGAATTCCTGCCAGAACCCCAATGCATATTGGACAAAAGGGAAACCCAACTCTGGAACAGAACCATTGCACAGGTCAAGGTGCAGTGGAAACATTTTGGCCCAGATGAGGCTACATGGGAAATGGAGGATGCCATGAGACAGGTATATCCGATTTTGTTTACTTTTGTACATGCAATTCATATTAGTAGCTAAGAACATCGAGGACGATGTTCCTTTTTAAGGGGGAGGGAATTGTAACACCCTGTTTCCCCCATATTGTAAATATAACTGAACTGGCCAAGGACTATGGCAAAAACTCATAAGTATGAATATGTGTTGTAAATGGACCTGCAGGAAGAGGTCAATGAATGTAAATGATAGNTTGAATTTATTGCAGAACTGCTGAGAGGGGATGTGCGGAAAAGAGACCACGATGGTGGTGGAGGGCACCTTGAAAAAGGGGCGTTAACTTCCACCAAGAATTAAAATACCGTATTTGGACTCCACTGGCCCGGAAAACCAAAAGCGGCTCACTCGCCCTGAAATAAATTCCTTGCAGGCCGGTAGGTGGATGGCTTGATGAGGGACGGGGAGGTGAACCGCCTATCCGTAGAGCCATCATGACTGACCAGCGCAAGGGTAATCGTGCCACACGCAACCTCGGGAGAGGATAAGGCGTATGGCGAAAGCGATTGAAAGGGGGCAGACGCGAGGGGAACTCTGGCAATTTTTACGCAGAGTGAGTGATCGCAGAGAGGAAGGATTGCAACCTTCGCTCCTGGGCACTGGCAGACCGAGAGACGCAGGTCTCAAGACATCGTGGTCTCAGCTCGAGGGTGGCTAGTGGTAAATCCAGTAGGAGTCGCTACGCCTATAGTTGGGTGGAAATGAGCACCCCTCTCAGCAGTCGCCTACATTGCTGAAGTTATTTCTGATAAGTGTTTTACTTATATTGCATTCTGAAATTTATATGCTGTCACATATATTCATGGACTGTGGAATTGTAAATGTTTCCTGTGAAGGAATTGTTTGTACAACAATTGTTAATATGGAGTAGATGTTAGCTCATAGAACTTGTGAAATTGTGAAGAATTACAGCATACGAGTGTCCGCGTAGTGTTGATACGAATAAGTTGATATATGCTTATTACAAAGGATGTCATGCACGAATTACGTCAATAAAATGAAGCTAACCATGCCCAGCTGCCTTCGGGAAGTTGTCTTTCTTTATCTGCTCCCGGGAATGACCCAGTAAGGATCCCTTCACACAGATTTCGTCCTCGGAAAGGTTCACCCAGAACCCAGAATAAGGATTTGAACGCACCGGCCTTATTAACCCTGTACGAGGAAGAACGATCCTATTGAGGTTTCAAGATAATAGTGTTGTGCGATAAATAAGTCGACGGATGAGATCTCGTCGGAGGGTCCCTAGTCATCCACGACCATTAGATTTACGAAAGTAACGCAGGTGTTACATACCTTGCCCCTTTGCCCTATATCATCGTGAACAACGAGAAATTGGGATCATAAACTCCAAGACCCAAAAGAACGAATATGGACCGTTAGATCTCGATCCAACTACCCGTCAGCCGTTGGATCTGGAGAAGCTACGCAGGGGTTAAGTGCAAGGGTAGGCATGCGAGGAAATGATCTGAACCGTCGGATCTTAGATCATAGCCCTGACAACCGTCAGATCTCGAGAAGATGCGCCGAAGTTAAACTCTAGTGTGCAGAAGAAGAGTCCTAGCCGTTGATCTCGGAAGGACACGCGTCAACATCCTGGAGAAGTCATCGGTACAACAAGGTTACCGGGGTTTTTTTGAGTCTGAGAATCGAGACCTTATGGTCCTCGAAATCCCGAGAACGGATCCTAGCCGTTGATCTCGGAAGGACACGTGTCGGCGTTTGGGAGGCGTCGGGATTCTTACCATCGGAGTTCTCGAGGCCATGAGAACTAGGACATCATAAGTCCCGAAACCCTGAGAATCAATCCGGACCGTCCGTCCACGAGGACAGGTGGCAAAGGATCGGGTGCCTTCGGAGTTTTGTTCATCGGAGTTTTCGATGATAAGGAAATTGTGCAACAGGAAATCGCGATCCGCGATTTCCCGATGAGATCTGAGCCATTCATGACGAGGACGCGTGTCAGAGGATCGTGAGGGATCGGGGTTCGGCAATTCGGGATTCTCGATGACAAGAAACTCACGACAGGAGGAATCGCGAAAGCCTGAAACGCGGCGGTCCCCTAGTCATAGCACTCCAGTGGAGGACAGGTGTCACTCCATGCCATCATAAGGAGTGTGGGCCATAAGTGCCAGAACAAGGGACAGATGTCGAAAGATCAAGCTTGGTCGTGAGTCCACGCCAAGTGGCATCGGGGATCGGGGAATCGGAATTTTTGCGAAGGCTTGTGCATCGCGATATCATAAACCCCGAAACCCCGATGGGTAGCTATAGAGCTGCGGACATATGGTAGCAGGTCATATGAGAATGGAGCTAGCCTAGAGGGCTAATGCGTTAGGGGCATATCGGGGATCGGAGAATCGCGAGTTCCGAGGACTCGTGAATTGCGACATCGAAAATCCTGAAACTCCGATAGGAGTTGCCCCGAAAGGAGGTAAGACCACGACCGTAAAGGCAGTAAACCACAGGCTTGGCCTAGGGAGCTAATGCGTGAGGAGCGCATCGGAATTCGGAGGATCGCGAGTCATGGGGGTGAATGAGTTTTGACATTAGAAACCCCGAATCCCGATATTGAACCAGGGATTGGCACTTCACTAATGCCGTTTTCTGGAGATTTCTCATTTGTGGGAGATTAACCCCAAATTTTTTTTAAATTACGATAGTGGGTGTGTTACACACTACTTTGTTTTCTTTTCCTTTTATGTGTCTTATCTAAAAGTCATATTCACCGAGAAAATTTAACCATCTAACATGTCTGGCATTCAAGTGTGGTTGATAAAATAAGTACTTCATCCCATTTTGATCTGTCATCAATATAAATTTCCAGCCCACAAGTAATGGCACAACATCTTTAGTGTGTGGATTATAGTTGCAAGTTCTAGGTCACAAGTGACATAATTCCTTTCATGTTCTTTTAGTTTCCTTAATTCGTAACCCACCACACGGTTGTGTTGCATGAGGACTTCACCAAGTCCTTTTTTACATGCGTTTGTACACACTACAAAATCTTTGTCTGGGTCTGCTATTTCATAATTTGTGCATTGGTAAGAAGGTGTTTCAATTGCTGAAAAATTTATTCACATTCATGAGACCACACGAATTTTAATTTTTTCTTCTACAATGAAGTTATTGGGTAAGATAGTTTGGAAAAACCTTCAATGAGCCTCGGATAGTAACCTGCAAAGCCCATAAAGGATCCTTCCATGCCTTGCTAAATTTTGGTTTATGCTTGTTTTGTTTATTACATTATTTAGCTTTCTTGATTATCTCATCAAGAGTTTTAGGCTCGTCAAATTCAATCTTGTCTTTGTAAGATTGAGGAAGTCCACTGAGGAAGCATTGATTTTTACCTTCCCATCCCTTGTAAATGGGACATACCTTAACATTTCCAAAAATATGCTTGCATAATCATCCATAGTCAACTATCCCAATTTTATTTCATAAATTTTTTTTATCTTACCATCATAGTATCTCTCCCAAAGGTACTTTTGTTGAAATTATTTCCAAGTGATGTTTCTCTCACCGATCTTCTTCACTTTCTCGAGGCCTTTCAACAAAATGGATGCTTTTCCATTTAGATTAAAAATTGCCACTCTAGCCTTCATGTTCTTAGAATAGTCACGAAATTGAAAATATTTATTTATTTGATGAAGCCATGTCTTAACTTCTTCACCTGATTTCACCTCAACATCAGAGGTAGGTGATTTTAACTTTATGAATTCCCCCTATAAATAATCTCTGAAATGCGCCTTCATCTTTTGTCTATAAGAAGAAGTCCTTGAATTGTTATTGATTGAATCTTCAAAAGTAGTTGTATCCTTATCTGATGATTTAGATGATGTATATGTCCCATCGATGGATATTTGATTATTAATACTATGGGAATTTTTCCTTGAAGGATTCTTAATTCATTTTGTTCTTCTTGTGTTTTTAATATCTTATCATTATCTACCCTTCAACTTTGAAATTCTACTTTTAGGCTTCTCATGGTTTCTACCATGTATGGAGGAGTCTCAATATTTCTTCTTTCATTAGACTTAGTTTCTTGAAGGTTTGGTAAATATTCCACGTAAACAATTACTCAAATCATTGATTGCCTATAAATTTGTTTAAATGCTAGTCTCCATGCAACAAAATAAAGAAAGAAAATAAAATGTTAGTTTTAACATAACACCATAATTACCGTCATCCATTCTTCTTTGAGCCCATACATCCCCTAGTGTTGTAGCCTTGGCTCTAATACCATCTTATAAAATATCTTCTTGATTAGTCACCCAAACAGGGCATATTGTGGCAATAAATTTATTTAGATACTATTTATGTTTAGCTACCGGTATGTTCCATGGGATACTAGCATTCTATGTCATAAAAAATAAAAAATCATGCAACTCAATGGATCCTAAATAAAAAAAACATTCAATGCATCCCATTTATGATGGATGTTCGTCGTAAGAACAATATTGGTTCTTTACATTGGTATTAGAGCTTTGTTGTTGATCCTGGCCATTGGCCATACATGCTTGTAGCCTCATACAAAAAAAAAATCAGAGTTTTTGTTTTATCCAGGTCTTTGACCACGTGAGAAAATTTATCCATTAAAAAAAAATCCTCATAAAAAATTACCATTGAATAAATAATCTTTCAGTTTATAAGAAATTATAAGTTATTACCAGATATCAAGAAGAAGGAAAAAAAATACAGGAAAGAAAAAGGGAGAAGAAAAAGGAAAGAAAGAAAGAAAAAGAAAGAATAAAAAAATAAAAGATAGTTTAAAAGAAAAAGTTCCAAAGAAGAAGGAAGAGTAAATTCTGATTTTACTGTTGGTGGTTTACAAGCCCATGGTTTTGATAAACCATGGGCCCATGGAAAAATGAGAAGAGAGGGTATCATATCAAATATCATGGAGTTGGAGATATCCACAAAAAGACAAGGAGAAAAGGTTTTATAATAATTTATAAACAATACCATCATAAATTTATGTAAATAAAAAAACAATTTCAAGGATTATTATATTTTTAAAAGTGGAGTGGATCTAGGAAAGAGAGGAGTAGTTGACAGAGAAAATTTATAAAAAATAAAATAATATACTTGAAAGTTAAAGGATTTAAAAAAAAAGAAAGAAGTGAAACGTGTATTGTTTTAAAAGTGGGTTCTTGAAATTCATACATTTATTATTTATTAAAACAATAAGAAGTGAACTATGACATCTACAAAGAAAACAATTTCGACAAAATGTCTCTATTGCTCAAAAGAGGAAGAGTATGAAATGGGGCGTTATGAATGGAACTCTCCCTTGTCCATATTGTAAGAAGCTTTTTACTTTAGTAGAAAATCAAGGTGACATGCATTGGGAAGTGAAAATAAAAGAATTAGAGAACCAACTAATTCATTATCAACAACACAACATAAATTTACAATTTCAATTTGGGTTGGAGCAAATGCTAAAAAACCAAAAAGAGAGACAAAAACAAAATCTTGAGGGAAAATTACTAGAAAAAGACAAAGACATTTCTTACTTAAAAAATCATAACCATAAGTTATTGGTACAAATAAACGAGTCAAAAGATAAGAAGCAAAGGGATCAGAAGTCAGAACAAGCTAATCACGATCTCATTAAGAAATTAACAAAGAAAGATGAAGAGAATTTTTGTTTAAAGAACCATAATCAAAGCTTGGTTGAACAAATCAAGAAGTTAAAGAATGAGAAGAAATTATCCGAAAAAGATGAAGAAAGCTCTCGCCTGAGAATCCTTAATCAACAATTGCTTGCACAAATTAAAAGTTTAAAGACCAAAATAACGAAAAATTTGGAATCAAAAAATGAAGACGACAAGTCAGGAAATACAGAAGAACTTTTACGTTTAAGGCGACATAATCAAGAATTACTTATCCAAATTAGAAATCTAAAGCACGATAAGAAGTCTTTACAAGAAGAGTTAGATCACAAAGAAACAATGACTAAATATGTTGAAATAGAGAGACTTCTAGTTCAAAAAATCCAAAACTTAGAGAAAGAAACAAACATTGATCCAATTGAATTACCAGAAACATCAAAAGTTGAAAAAAGATCCAATAAACAATATTTAGAAGAGATTTGGGTGCCTTATCGTCATCCAAATCACAAGAGTTGTTACGACCAACAACAAGGACAAGAGGAATCTAAACAATGTTCTTCTTACCAAAAACTAAACTACAACATTGAAAAAGAACGAAGACAAAATCGACAACTTCTATGGAAGCCTAAAACAAGAAATCTTATCTGAACAATCAATCATTAAACGGTGCCAATGAAAGTAGATTTGGGATGGATCACTTCCAAAAAGGTGCAACATATTATTTCAAGAATTCGAAAATTATATCGTTTTGTTTCTTCAAGTGTCACAATTACAAAACAAAAGATCATGCGAAGTCTGTTCGAGTTAGAACAAGACATAGGTCCTTCTCTAATCATGCTTTGAGGACAAAGCATTTTTAAGGGGAAGGCAATGTAACATACAAAATATATAAATATTAAGTGATAATAATTATAAATAATAATAATAATAATAATAATAAATAGTTATTAATTGTATAAGGGACACATCCTTTCATGGATGGTCACCATATGTGCCTTTAGGTTCTCTATATATTTGGCACGCTCATTGTACATCTATTCATCGTATATTATCTATTTTATCTCATTATATACATTCTTATTCAATATATTTATTGTCATGTATGGATTACAGATATTTATTCCATTTATGATGGATGTATGTCATAAGAACCAGATTGGTTCTTTGCAAGACACTGACTCAAGGTGTTCACAACAAATCATATGTTTGGCCTGGTGTTTTTCAGATACATCAACGAACCAATAATATGTATGTACAGAGTAGCATCAACCAACTCTGACGACGTATCAACCAGGAGCCTCAAGTTTGTTTCCATGGGTGTGTTCATGGCTTTACATTCCAACATGTCAAATCTCTTCAGTATTTCAACTGTATACTTCCCTTGGTTAAGGAATATCTTCTCTGGGATCTGCCAAACTTTAAGACCTAAGAAATAATGCATCAGGCCTAGGCCTTTCATCTCAAACTCTGTAGCAATTTTCTTCTTGCAATCTGTGATGAGATTTTCTTCTCCAATCAAGAATAAATCATCCACATATAGTAGCAATGATCCAGGTGGATATCAATGGCCACCCACCTATTCCAACTAGCTCAAAACAATTTTTTGGCAACTTACTATTTTTAGTAGTTTTTCGGTTCCTAAACTTCTGGGGCCATTTCGAGGGCCTAAATGAATTTGTTTTGGATAGATTACCTCAATAATGGCCAAAGGCTCTAATTGAGCCCTTAAAATGAATAAACTCAATGATACCTTTCCAACAAGCTATCGTGTGCCCCAAATGGAGATTGTATGCCAAAGTTACGCCCTCGGGAAGTTGATACACCAAACTACCCAAAATGGGGTCCACAAAATTGTTGGCTTTTTCATATTCCGAGGTTAAGGTTTTGGATTTTCTTTATGATAAAAAAGGCCTTTGAGCCTCATTGTAAAATCATCTTCTTGCGAATGTGAGTAGCCGTCACATCTCTTCTAAGAGATAAGTTTCCACCATTCTAGCGAGTCTTTCACTCTGTATTTTTACAGTCTTGTACATTTCCCTCATTAATATAAATTGGGTATTACTGTATCTTTGTGTTTATGGTTATATATCTGATAAATACATGTTATATGATTGGATATATGATACATATCTATACAATTCTTTATTATATCTCCGGTCTCATTTTGTGCCGAAAATAATCAGGATCAATGGTATCAGAGCAGACTGCTCTTGATTGTTTTTCAGTGCATGTCCTCGACGAGGTCCGACTATAGCAAGTTGGGTCTTGAGCTTGTCTCTCTGAAGTAAAACCGCTCTCGCACGCCCAAGAAACCCTCCATGGCGGAAGAAAAGAAAATTGACGAAGCATAAAGGTTCTATTAATATGTTGCTTGAGCAAGCTCTCACGCGATAGAGGGGCAAAATGATGGAGAATTTTGTCCACATCATTCAACTTCTTCCTATAACAACTAAAGCGTCTTCATAAAGCGACCACTTTGGAGGCACCTCACCTTTAAAGATACAAGTTGATTTTGATATTCCCGTATCTAAAGGATAGATAGATGCAGATGCCCTAGAAAAATGGTTAAATCTGCTAGAAGTTAATTTCTCTCTTCATAATTTCTCCAATAGGGAAAAGATCACCTTCGCACTCCCTAAGGCTCTCCCCCATGTCAAACATTGGTGGAAAACTTACTGGGAGAAAAGTTCCACAAAGGAGTTTGGAATATATGGGGCTGAGGCCACCTAGGATTTTTTTGTGGATGCGGTCAAGGAACAATATTACCCTGTTGGCAACTATGACAACCGGTACATGAGATGGACCACACTGCGGCAAGAGAGGGAACAAGAAATGCCTTAGCTCACCAATACCTTCCATACCTTGCACACCAAGTTGGGTATCAAAGACTCTGAGCGACATCTGGTTCTGAAATACCATGGGGCGCTACATAGATACATCCAAACTGAAATGGATTTTCTGAACATCTCATCACCAAGTGTTGCTTATCAATATGTTGTTAAAATTGAGCAGAAATTTAAGCACCAGAACAAGTGAGAGTTCGGGTCTGTAAATACACAACAACCAAAGTATGGTAAATACATCCCTAACAACCAGCCTTCAGAAAACCAGTCCAAGCCACAAAAAAAGAAGGGTAACGAAAAGACAAACAAGGACACTGGAAAATGGTGCAATTTTTACAAAATCCCCTGACACAACACTGATGAATGTCGCTCAAAACAGTCATTGGTGGCCAAGATCAAAGATAAGGAGACGAACCTTGATTCAGAATCTTATTAAGAAAATATTGGTAGAAGACATATCATCGACTCATACCCCACTGCTATTGTTGCGATCGCATCAATTCAACCAGAAGAACCAACAGATCTTGAAGAGGGGGAGCACCTTTTTCAGTCACAAATGTGAGTGAAGGGGACCCCACTGCATTTTGTTGTTGATAACAGAATCCAGAAGAACCTCATCTCAATAGAGGTCGTCAAATAGTTGGGATTGTTGACAACACCACACCCGCAACCATACAACATCGGGTGGCTTCTCTAGGGATGAGATCTTCGTGTCACCTAGAAGTGTCGATTGTCATATGGCATCCATCCCTTCAAGGATGAGGTATTATGTGATGTTTTCCCACTGGATGTCTGTGATGTTGTTCTCTTGGGCCAACCATATATGTGGAAGTGCCATGCTATTTATGAGTCTCGACCCCATAGTGTCATTATTACTCTAAGGTTCATCTCTATGGGATACTAGAGGTAGCTCCAACTACTATTCCATCTAAATAGTGTCGCAAGGTAGTATCTCATACTACAAAATTCAACTTCTTCACGGTCTGTTCAAAAGGTGAAAAAAAGAACACCGCAACCACTGCAGCCTCAGACCAAGCACCTTCTATCCACCAAAAGCAGGTTGAAAAGATTACAACAAAGCACAAATTTCCTTCAGCACATAGTCATCTCATGTAGCCAGACTGGTTAAAAAGGTCCAACCTTCCAACCACAGGTTCATGACAACCTTCAACAAGCTCCGCCGCACAACTTCTCCAGCAAGGCAAGCAACTCATCAAGATGCAGATTCAACAAATGTTTTCCCCTCTCCCCTGAGAACTCAACGTAATGGAGACCATTGCTTCCTAAGGAGGGAGGATTTATCCAGGTGGATATCGGTGGCCACCCACCTATTCCAACTAGCTCAAAACAGTTTTATGGCAACTTACTATTTTTAGCAGTTTTTCGGTTCTTAAACTTTTGGGGCCATTTTGAGGGCCTAAATTATGTTTGTTTTTGGATAGAGCACCTCAATAATATCCAAAGGCTCTGATTAAGCCCCCAAAATGAATCTCCCCGACGATACCTTTCCAACGAGCTATCGTACACCCCAAACGAAGATCGTATGCCAAAATTACGCCCCCGGGAAGTTGATACACCAAACTACCCAAAATGGGGTCCACAAAACTGTTGGCTTTTTATCTTCCAAGGTTAGGGTTTTGGATTTTCCTTATGATAAAAAGGCCTTTGGAGCGTCATTGTAAATTTTTCTTCTTGCGAAAGTGAGTAGTTGTTTTGACATCCATATAATGTAACTTCCACTTCATTTTGGATGCAAGAGCTATGATGGTTCTGATAGAAGTGTATCTGGCTACAGGAGCAAATGCTTCTTCATAGTCAATACCTTCCTTTTGAGAGAAACCATGAGCCACAAATCTTGCCTTATGTTTTTCAATACTTTCGTCGGTTGCATGTTTTATTATGTATATCCACTTGGAAGATACAACATCTTTGTTATTTGGCCCGAGAATGATCCAGGTGGATATTGGTGGCCACCCACCTGTTCCAATTGGCTCCTCTTGTCATTTTTTAGTTCAACACGTTCTTCTGTACTTCTTTGTAATTGCGGGTTCTACACTTTTGGGGCTGTGTGAAGCCCTACATGTCTTCCAGGTGGATAATGGTGGCCTCTCACCTAATCCAACTGGCTTATTTGGTATGTTTTCATGTCATCACATCTTGTTGTACTTCTAGGGCCGTTTTGGAGCCCCGAACAAAGTTTTTTTTTGCTTGCCACAGTCAAACTGTAGACAGAGTCAAAGTTTGATGGCGTAATGTGTAGTTCTCTAAAATACCTTTCCAACATGCTATCACGTGCCTAAAACGAAGGTCGTATGCAAAAGTTACGACCCCGAGAAGTTGAGGTACCAACTTACCCATAGGGGACCACATGACTTTTGGTGTTTCACCTCCTAGGGTTAGGTTTTTCAATGTCTAGGGATTTGGCATTCATGAGTAATATCGAAAAGGCCTCTAGAGCCTCATTGTAATAATTCTTCTCTGACAGATGTGTGTAGCAACCACATATCTTCTTGGAGATAAATACCACCATTCGAGCATGTGTTTCAGTTCTGCAGTTTTACAGTTTCAACCTATTTCATTTATTCAATAGAAGATATTGTTCACTGAATATCTATGTTGTTCTTCATATCTCGGTGTTTGTTGTATTCAGTCTATTAATCAGTTCGTTCCACTCCTAAATCTAGATCAATGGTATTAGAGCGGTTTGCTCTTCATTTATTTTTCTTTGTGCATGTCCCCGACAAGATATGGGTACAAGAAGTTGGGACTCGAACCAATCGAGTCGTTGCAAGATCGGTCGCGTTGAGCCTAACAACAACCCATGGGATTCGAAAAGAAAGATGATGGAGCATGATATCATTTTAAAATGTTGCTCGAGGAAGCCCTTGCACGACAAAGGAACAAAATGATGGACAAATTTTCACAGATCCTTCGACGGCTGCCCACACGAGAAGCATCTTCATCAAGTGGCCATGCAACCCCCTTCAAGGTACAGACAAATTTTGATATTCCATTATTTGAAGGACTGATAGATGCGGATGTTGCAGATAAATGGTTGAATCTGCTCGAAGGGTATTTTTCGGTCTATAATTTTTTTCGACAGGGAAAAGATTACTTTTTCACTCCTCAATGTCGTCCCCCATGTTAAGGACTAGTGGGACACTTACTCTAAGAAAAGGGCCATAGAGGAATCTACAATATTTGTGGTTTCCCCTACATGGGACTCCTTCCGGGATGCCATTAAGGAACAATACTACCCTTTTGGAAGCTATGAGGACCAATACACTAGATGGACCACCATGCGTCAAGAAAAGGACTAGATAGTACCAGATTTCACCAATATTTTCCATGCACCAAGTTGGGCATCAAAGAATCTGAGCGACATCTGGTGCTCAAATACCGTGGTTGTTTGCATAGATACATTCAAATAGAAATGGATTTTATGTACATCGCCTCATTGGGTACGACTTATAGATATGTTGTCAAGATTAAGCAAAAATTTAAGCAGAAGAGGTGAGAGTTTGGATCTGCAAACTCCGCACAACTGAAGCATGGCAAAGGTGGCCCCAACCCACACAACAAGGGAGAGAGCAAAGATGGACACTCTCAGGACAACCAGTCAAAGCCATTACACAAGAAGGGCAATGGGAAGACGAAGAAGTACACAGGAAAATGGTGTGAATACCATAAAATCCCATGGCACAACACTGAAGAATGTCACTCCAAGCAGTCACTCGTGGCCAAGCTGAAGGCTTTTGAGTCAGAGGAAAATTCTGATTCCGAATCAAATATGGAAGGAGAGAAGCAGATTATCGATGTTGAACCCAGTGCCACTTTCACTACCACCAAAATCTAGCCAAGTGAACCAGGAGAACCAGAAGAAGGGGAATGCCTATTTCACTCACAGATGTGGGTAAAGGGGGTTCCGCTTCATTTCATTGTCGATAGCGGTAGTCAGAAGAACCTGATCTCAGCATAGGTCATCAAGCGGTTGCAGCTGCCGACAACACTGCACCCACAGCCCTACACCATCAGTTGGCTTTGCCAAGGAAAAGATCTTCGTGTCAACCAACAATGTCATCTTCCCTACGACATCAAACCCTTCAAAGATGAGGTATTGTGTGATATTGCTCCCCTTGAAGTTTGTGATGTTCTTTTAGGACAATCATATTTGTGGAATCATCATGTTGTGTATGAGTCTAGAACCCGCAGTGTTATTATTACTTTGGGTAGACAATTGTACAGGATACTAGAGGTAGTGTCGCCTACCACTATTTCTTTAATCTCTCCTAAGCAATTTAGTAAGGTCATTTCACAGACCGAAAATTTCATCTTCTTTGTGATCTGTTCTCACAGTAAGAAGAAGGTCGCCACCACATCTGTGGCCTCTACACAAAGCCTCTCTTTGCAGCAGAAGCAAGTGGACGGGATCGTGGAAGAGTACAGAGACATCTTCTCCTCACCCACCGAGGTACTAACGCACTTCCAAGTCAAGCATCCTATTGATCTAACCCTCGATGCACCTCTACCTAATGGACCAGTCTATTGTCACTCGCTAATGGAAAATGACGAAATCAAGCGTAAGATCAAAGAGCTTCTTCAAAAGGGGCACATCAGAACCAACTCCTCCCCTTGAGGAAGCCCGATTGTACTGGTGCAGAAGAAGGACGAGACTTGGTGACTTTGCATTGATTACAGAGCATTAAACAAAATCACAGTCAGAAACCAATACCTAATTACCAGGATTGATGACCTTCTTGACCAACTCAAGGGGCAAAGTTATTCAACAAGATTGACCAAAAGTCTGGCTACCACCAAGTTCCCATCAAACCAACTGATGTCTGGAAGACAAATTTCAAATCTAAAGAAGGTCTCTTCGAATGGTTGGTCATGCCATTTGGCCTAACAAATGCACCAACCACTTTCATGAGGTTGATGGATGATGTATTGAGACCCTTCACCAACTCTTTTGTGGTGGTATATTTGGATGACATCCTCATCTTCATCAGAACTTGGGAGAAGCACATGTGACATATTCAACAGGTTTTGAGCACTCTGCGACAACACAAGCTATATGCCAACTTGGAAAAATGTTCATTTGGCATGAAAAAGGTCCAATACTTGGGCTACATTGTTGATGAGCATGGGGTACATGTCAATTCCTCTAAGATCCAAGTCATTCGTGACTGTCCAACCCCGACCACACTAACCAAGCTTTGAAGCTTCTTGGGACTAGCCAATTTCTACTGATAGTTCATGTTGGGATTCTCCCATATTGCATGCGCCCTCAGCCACGTGACCAAGGGCGGTGGCAAGGAAAAGTTCATGTGGGGGAAGGAACACCAATGAGCATTTGATGATCTGAAGCATCGCTTGTGCTCGGCTCCAGTACTCTCCTTGCTTGATCTGCAGCGACCGTACGAGATTGAGATTGATGCATCTGACTATGCTGTAGGTGCAGTTCTCACTCAACACAGTCATCTAGTGGCATACCATAGTGAGACACTCTCAGATATTGTCCAGAAATACCCCACCTATGACAAGGAAATGTATTCCATTGTACAAGCCTGTTGTCAATGAAAAATTACATTATGGGAAATGAGACAGTCATCCACACAGATCACAAGCCTCTACAGTTCATACAAACACAGGGAAAGTTGCAGAATGACCACCATCAGAAGTGGTCGACCTACATGAAGTAGTTCCATCTGAACATCAAGTATAAGACAGGGAGCACAAATCATGTCACTAACTGCCTCATTCAACCTCACGTAGTTTCACTCACCACCGTGCTCCATTCCTATGGACATGAGGCATCTGAGTGGCCCCAACTTTATCAGCAAGATCCATACTTCACCACCAACTATCAGCTCTTGGGTATAGGCACGACTATCACCGTTTTTCACATTCAGGACGGGTTGTTATATGATCAGGGCCATCTTTGTGTTCCTGGAAGCGAGCGTGCAAAGCGGATTTGGGAATCCCACTACAGTCGGGTGGCAAGACATTTTAGCGTGGAGAAAATTGTGGTCGTTCTCCATAAACATTTTTATTGGCCAAAACTTCGACAGGACGTCAGCAAGTAAATCATATCTTGCACTGCATGTGCCATTGCCAATCCAACCATCAAGAAGCAAGGCTTATACACCCCTCTTCCAACCCCCGAGAAGCCTTGGGAATCCATATCTATGGATTACATGTCTGGCCTTCCATCCACCAAGAAAGGAAATGATTGTGTATTTGTAGTCGTTGATCGGTTTTCAAAGACGACCATCCTCATAGACTGCAAAAAGAACATCATAGCGGCAGATACTGCCGATCTCTTCTTCGAATGAGTGTGGGTCCATTTTGGGATACCATAGACCATCATCTCTGACCGGGACAAGAGGTTCCTCAACACATTTTGGTCGAGTCTCTGGTCATTGTTGGACACCAAGATCACTAAATCCACCGCTTTCCACCCCCAATTAGACGACCAAACATAGGTCATCAATCGGATGATTGTGCACATCCTGTGCATGTACAACTCTAAGCATCCACGTACATGGGATGAGAGTCTCCCCTATGTTCAACACAGTTACAACATGGCTCTCCATAGCTCCACCGACCATAGCCCATTCTAGGTGGGACTGGGATTCCAACCCTTGGGTCCCGTTGATGTTGCACTACCTCTAGAAACCACACAGACAAAATCTTCCCATGTTCAGTCGAAGACCGATAAAGCCACCAGATTCATTGAGTCGATTCAACACATCTGCCAACAAGTCGAGGAGTTTTTTCAGAAAGCTAATGCTAAGTACAATAAGCACCATGATCAACACAGGGTACCGTATCAGTTTCAGGTTGGAGACAAGGTCTGGTTACACTTGTAGGAGCATAATATAGGGCTCCATCGGAAGCTCCACCCACTTCGCTATGGGCCTTACATCATCACCAAGGCTGTGGGTAAAAATGATTTTGAGCTCAACACTCCACCATTCCTTGGCTTTCACCCAGTGTTCAATGTGGACCTCTTTCAACCATATTTTCCACCATTATTGGACACCTCAGAGATCGAAAAACAATTGACACCAATAGATCTCAACCCTCACTTCATGGAACATGCATCCACTGATCAAATAGTGGACTCACAGGTCAAGGGCACTCACCAGTAGAAGATCCAACTTAATCGGGTTGTTAAGGCATGGAAACTCCTACACCAAGAAAAGTGGCTCACCTAGGGCCAAATCCAACATAATTTTCCTCACCTGATGGGGGAACTCAACGCAATGGAGACCATTGCCTCCTAAGGGGAGAGGGTTGATCCAGGTGGATATGGGTGGCCACCCATCTATTCCAACTGGCTTCTCTTGTTAGTTTTTAGTTTAACACATTCTTTTGTACTTCTTTGTAATTATGGGTCCTACACTTCTGGGGTTGTCTGAAGCCCTACACATATTCTAGGTGGATACTGGTGGCCTCTCACCTAACCAATTGACTTATTTGGTATGTTTTCATGTCAGCACATCTTATTGTACTTCCAGGGTTGTTTTAGAGCCCTAAACATTGTTTTTTTGGCTCGCCACAATCAAATTGTAGACAAATTCACAGTTTGATGGCGTAATGTGTAGTTCTCTAAGAGACCTTTTTAACGAGCTATCATGCGCCTAAAAATAATTTCGTATGCAAAAGTTATGACCCTGAGAAGTTGAGGTACCAACTTACCCATAGAGGCCCACATGAATTTCGGCGTTTCAACTCCTAGGGTTAGGTTTTTGGATGTCTAGGGTTTTGGAATTCATGAGTAATATCAAAAAGGCCTTTGGAGCCTCATTGTAATCATTATGCTCAGGCAGATGCGCGTAGCAGCCACATCTCTTCTCGGAGATAGCTACCACCATTCGAGCAAGTGTTTCAGTTTTGTAGTTTTACAGTTTCAACTTATTTCATTTATACAATATAAGATATTGTTCGCTGGATATCTGTGTTGTTCTTCGTATATCTGTGTTTATTGTATTCAGTCTGTTAATCAGTTGGTTTTGTTCCTAAATCCGGATCAGGGAACTACTTCCCATACATCATTCTTTATGATGGAATTGTATTCTTCTGTCATGGCGTCCGTCCATTATTTCTTCTGAACGACTTCATCAAAGCAAGTAGGTTCCTTTTCTATGAGATCACACATCAAGGCCATATAGTTGGAGAATGGCTTAGGTTTCTTGCTTTGTCTCATGGTTCCTTATGGGGCACCATACTTCTCTGCATCTTGAATAAGTTCTGTTGCCCAGGGTGGTTTTCTCTCGTGAGAGATTGTCATGTGGGGAGGTTGTTGAGATTCTATCATATCATGATCTTCTGGAATCTCATCATCAGGGGTAACTGTAACTTCCCTCATTGGTTCTGTAACTCTAGGAGCTACAGGTTATTCTTCACATACTTCTTCAAGCTGATATTTCCTTGATCTTTTGAGTGTTGCATCTTCATCAAAGGTTACATCTCTGTCAATCTCAATATGATGGTAACCTGGTATGTAGATTCTTAAGGCCTTAGAGACATCACAATATCCAACCAGTATTTTCTTCTTTCATGAAGGATCCAACTTAGTTCTCTTTTCTTTTGGAATGTGTACAAATATTGGACAACCAAATATTTTTAGGTGAACATTTCTTCGGGGGTTTTGAATCCAAGTGCACCATGGGATAACCTGTTTTGGACATATACTATTGTTTTTGTTGCTTCATCCCATAAATGCATTGGAAGATCTTGATCGTGAATCATAGTCTTTACTAATTCCATAATCGTTCTATTCTTTCTTTCTACTACATCATATTGGTGAGGATGATAGGGAGTGGTGAGCTCCCTTTTAATCCCGAAATCTCTTCAAAAGCTTCCAGATTCATTTGAAGTGTACTCTCCTCCATTGTCTGCCCTGAGTATCTTGATTTTCCTTTCAGAGAGCTTTTCTACCAAGACTTTAAATTACTTGAAATTTCCAAGTACTTCATCTTTTGATTTCAAGAAATAAACCCAAGTCTTACGAGAGTAGTAATAAATAAAAGATACATAGTATACGTACCCGCTTAGAGAGGTTGATGGCATTGGACCGCATACATCTGAGTGGACAAGTTCCAAGATTCCTTCTGCTTTATTGTCTCTCTTTGGAAAATGATTCTTTATGTTCTTTACTTGTGCACATCCCTTGCATACACCTTCATGATCAACCTTTAATT
>ML799094.1:0-17638 GCA_009831015.1 Picea engelmannii | reverse complement strand
AGACTCAACAAAATTGACGAAGTTCGATTATGAGGTCCATAGTTATGGAAATGTCAATTATTATTTTTTCCACAAAAGAGACAGTTTTTGCTTCTTGGTTTATCAAAGTTAGATGAAAGGAAAGCAAAATGATGCATCCAACCACGTGTTGGAAAGGTCTCAAATTCTACTATACTCAACAACAAGCAGTTCATCGATCTAATTCCAAATGAAATAGTTATAGCTTTATGAAGGTTGAAAACCCATGGGTTTTGTCGACACTTAATTTAATTTAATTTTTAATGTTTGTCAAGGTGTTACTTAGAAGTTGTTTTTTATCCTATTCTTTCTCATGGTGCTTTGTTGTGGTTGAGAAATGTTTGTGATCAAGTTTCAAGTTCGTATTCAAAGCAAAAAAGCTAGAAGCCTTTGTAGCCTTTGTAGCCTAAATCACTCGGAATGACCATCAAGGAGTCAAATGAGTTATGAAATCAGTAAGTAACCATGGATTTTCAATAGTTCAACTAAAGAAATATGTTTTTAACCATCTTGGTGTATGGTTTCCACTCCAATTTTACACTTTGTCTTATCTTTGGAATAAGTTTTACCAAGTAATAAGTCAAATCACTCACTTAGAGGCTTGATAACTTCCTAAGCTAGTAATTTGCATCACAAGGGAAAATCATTGGCTATGAGAGCCATTTTCCCCTCCCAAGTGAATGATTCACCTCTTTTCCTTGATGTGGGTGAAATTTGGCTTAATTGAATACATAAAAGGACAAAAAGGCTATTTTTTTAAGCTGAGATTGGTCAAATCGATGGCTTAAGAGGCCAACACAACATCAAGTCCAATGATTTCGATCACAAGCACTCTTACCAAGCAATTGATGTGTCTGAAGTCTCTCATCACTCACCTAGCAACCATAAGCCTTCTATGGAATGCCTCTCTACTAGAGTTCAAATTTGAACCCGTTTGAGCCCTTTCAAAGGGTTTTGGCCCATTAGAGAAGTGTTACTCAAAATATAGTCTTAAAAATATATATATAATCTAAAATTTACATGTCCATTAGGAAGGGGAGAATTAAAAACAATGTTTAAAAAGAAGGGTAGTTGTGTAAATATGTTGTCCATAATAACTTTACAGATTTCATAGTATATTTCAAATATCACGTATTTAAGGGCCTGGATAGGTTCAAGTTTGATTGGGAATCGGGATTAGCTCTGTGGATCTATGGCTACCAACTGGAGTAGAAGAAACCATTAATGCTTCCAACTTTTTCTCACTCCATGAAGCCTCATAATGCTTTTCATAGGTAATGTTGCTAGAATTTGAATTAACAAGTCTCAATTTAATCTCTTCCATATTTCTTTCATCGTTTCCATCTTGCTACTCTCTTCCATATTTTCTGACTATTGTAAAATTGCTAGTGCCTTGTATCATTATTGATAGATCATGAAACAAACCCACATAGTGCTCTATAAAGTCTCTCATTCATTAACCATTATACAATTGTACTTCCTCTGCTAAGGACTGCCGCAATAATAATCAAAAGGGCCATTATAAATGTCCTCTCAGGGGGTCTAGCGATTATGTCGTTTCATTGCCACTGCTTTCAGAGGGCGGACTGAAGTGTTGAAATATTGTAACTTCGAAGAATATTCTAATTATATTTGAGTTATTATTTTATAGATCAAATCCCCTTTTGTGGATTGATCATGTCGGGTCTTGTATAAGACCAAATCCTCTTTTGTGGATTGGTCAAACCATATTTATATGGTGGTATTTGAGAAGTCAGGCCCTAGTGTTTATAAAGTGGTTTTAACCACTCCTAGAAGAAGTCGGCCCTACTAAGTGAATAGACATAACCCTAGCACCTCCTCAACTAGTATTTATGTGTGAGCATGGTGCCTCACTTATACATACTCACACTCACTCATCTAGTGCACATATCATGAAGGCAGTTGTAGTTGCAAGAGGAAGGAGAAGAGAGGCGCATGCTTGGTCTTGGTTTAATCTTGGTGTTTTGGACTTAGTTTTGGCATTGTATTGGCAATCTATTATTGAGGAAATTTTGTTGGGTTTTCTCCCCCATGAGTGTTTCCCAGGATAAAATGTTGCGTACCTTGTGATTGTGTTTCTTTCATTGATCCTCTTTACGTTGTTGTTTTAGAAATGCATTAAATGTTTATATAATTTGCAAATAACCTAATAACAACATTAAAACTTAACATGGTATCGAAGCTTGACTGAATAGAGAACCTTTCACTAAGTATATAAAAACGTCATTGTTGTCGTACAAGGAAATTAGGGATTTTTACTGAAGAGGAATTATCGACCAAAAACTATTTATCTTGGGACGTGGGCCCTACCCTAACGCGTCTTTTGGCAGCTTGAGCGAACTTTTTCAGTCGCTAGATTCTCCTGAAAGTCAAACCCTAGTTTTGGTTGGTACCAGAAAACTAGGAAACCAGAACCAATACCATAAGTACCAGTCCATATTTGTGCAGGTCAAGTTTCAAGGGGTAAAACTTGGAATTTTCTGAAATAGTCAGCTCCATCCAATTCGCCTCAGCCCGACGCATCTCTTGGTAAGTTCAGATTCATTTTCTGAGCACTTTCATTTTCTAGTCATTTTCCTAGCTCCAGGTAAAGATTTTCGGAAGCACTAAGATTGTTGACAAGTTAGAAGGTGTGGAAAATTTTCGTGCCTGGAAGTACAGAATTGGACTCATTCTTGAAGAGAATGACCTTACACAATTCATAAAAGAAAATGTACCAGAATCCGAAGAAGATGAAGCCAAAGAGAAGTACAAGAACGATATGATTAGGGCTAAAATAATAATTGCAAATTCCATTAAAGACCACTTGATCCCTCAAGTGTCTTCTAAGAATACTCCAAAATATATGTTTGATGCCCCAACTAGAATGTATGAAGGAAAGAACATCAACCAGAAGATGAACTTGAGAACTCAACTCAAGAATACAAAGATGAAGAAAGGAGAAATAGTTCAAGACTATTTCTCTAAGGTTTCTCAATTCAAGGAACAATTAGAGGAAATTTGAGACAACTTAGATGAAGACAAACTTATAATGACAACTCTTAATGGTCTCACAAGACCTTGGGATGCCTTCATCCAAACTATTTGTGCAAGAAAAGAGAAACTCCAATTTGACAGTTTATGGGAAGAATGTGTTCAAGAAGAAGCAAGAGTAGCCAACCGAGAAGTCGTCCTATTAAGAGATGAAGATCAAACCCTAGCTGCTCATGCTAAAGGAGGAAAGAAAATGTCTCTTTTTCAAAAGGAGACCCACTTTCATAAAGAATCTCACCCTCCAAAGAGATTCTAGAAATATCACAAGGGTCAAAGAAAGGGAAAAGATTTCTCCTCTTGTCAATGTTATCATTGTGATAAGATGGGACACATTGCTAAGAATTGTCCTGCCAAAAGGGAATAATACAAGAAGAGAAATAAAAAAAGACATCATTCCCATGCAATTGAATATAATGAGCCACCCAAGAACTTGACTAAAGAAGATATTGAAGATTATGTTTTGTTTTCAGCCCTCTCAGGATCTGTGACACCTGGAGAGGATACTTGGCTTGTAGATAGCAGTGCCTCTAAGCATATGATAGGTCAGAAAGACATTCTTTCTAGCCTTACAAAAAAGGACTTCCCCATAAAGTTTCACTTGGAGATGATTATTAGTACCCTATCAAAGGAATGGGAGAATCCGCCTACAAACTTGATTCAGGAACTCCGATGAGAATGAAGGATGTACTTTATCTACCAGGTATGACAAAGAACTTACTTTCTATCTCAGCTCTAGATAATAAAGGTTTCAAAGTTGCATTCATAGATGGTGAAGTTCTTATGTGGCCTAAAGGAAAAACTATAGAAGATGCAATTGTTATTGGAACATAAGAAGGTGGGTTGTACAAGTTGAAAGGTCACTCAGATGTAGCCTTAACTCACTCTACTGAAATTCCTTGTGAACTATGGCATAGAAGACTATATCACATCAACTACAAAGCCTTACCATATGTAAGCAAGGTAGCTACAAGTTTACCAGAATTAAAGGTTGATCATGAAGGTGTATGCAAGGGATGTGCACAAGTAAAGAACATAAAGAATCATTTTCCAAAGAGAGACAATAAAGCAGAAGGAATCTTGGAACTTGTCCACTCAGATGTATGCGGTCCAATGCCATCAACCTCTCTAAGCGGGTACGTATACTATGTATCTTTTATTTATTACTACTCTCGTAAGACTTGGGTTTATTTCTTGAAATCAAAAGATGAAGTACTTGGAAATTTCAAGTAATTTAAAGTCTTGGTAGAAAAGCTCTCTGAAAGGAAAATCAAGATACTCAGGGCAGACAATGGAGGAGAGTACACTTCAAATGAATCTGGAAGCTTTTGAAGAGATTTCGGGATTAAAAGGGAGCTCACCACTCCCTATCATCCTCACCAATATGATGTAGTAGAAAGAAAGAATAGAACGATTATGGAATTAGTAAAGACTATGATTCACGATCAAGATCTTCCAATGCATTTATGGGATGAAGCAACAAAAACAATAGTATATGTCCAAAACAGGTTATCCCATGGTGCACTTGGATTCAAAACCCCCGAAGAAATGTTCACCTAAAAATATTTGGTTGTCCAATATTTGTACACATTCCAAAAGAAAAGAGAACTAAGTTGGATCCTTCATGAAAGAAGAAAATACTGGTTGGATATTGTGATGTCTCTAAGGCCTTAAGAATCTACATACCAGGTTACCATCATATTGAGATTGACAGAGATGTAACCTTTGATGAAGATGCAACACTCAAAAGATCAAGGAAATATCAGCTTGAAGAAGTATGTGAAGAATAACCTGTAGCTCCTAGAGTTACAGAACCAATGAGGGAAGTTACAGTTACCCCTGATGATGAGATTCCAGAAGATCATGATATGATAGAATCTCAACAACCTCCCCACATGACAATCTCTCACGAGAGAAAACCACCCTGGGCAACAGAACTTATTCAAGATGCAGAGAAGTATGGTGCCCCATAAGGAACCATGAGACAAAGCAAGAAACCTAAGCCATTCTCCAACTATATGGCCTTGATGTGTGATCTCATAGAAAAGGAACCTACTTGCTTTGATGAAGTCGTTCAGAAGAAATAATGGACGGACGCCATGACAGAAGAATACAATTCCATCATAAAGAATGATGTATGGGAAGTAGTTCCCTGATCCGGATTTAGGAACAAAACCAACTGATTAACAGACTGAATACAATAAACACAGATATACGAAGAACAACACAGATATCCAGCGAACAATATCTTATATTGTATAAATGAAATAAGTTGAAACTGTAAAACTACAAAACTGAAACACTTGCTCGAATGGTGGTAGCTATCTCCGAGAAGAGATGTGGCTGCTACGCGCATCTGCCTGAGCATAATGATTACAATGAGGCTCCAAAGGCCTTTTTGATATTACTCATGAATTCCAAAACCCTAGACATCCAAAAACCTAACCCTAGGAGTTGAAACGCCGAAATTCATGTGGGCCTCTATGGGTAAGTTGGTACCTCAACTTCTCAGGGTCATAACTTTTGCATACGAAATTATTTTTAGGCGCATGATAGCTCGTTAAAAAGGTCTCTTAGAGAACTACACATTACGCCATCAAACTGTGAATTTGTCTACAATTTGATTGTGGCGAGCCAAAAAAACAATGTTTAGGGCTCTAAAACAACCCTGGAAGTACAATAAGATGTGCTGACATGAAAACATACCAAATAAGTCAATTGGTTAGGTGAGAGGCCACCAGTATCCACCTAGAATATGTGTAGGGCTTCAGACAACCCCAGAAGTGTAGGACCCATAATTACAAAGAAGTACAAAAGAATGTGTTAAACTAAAAACTAACAAGAGAAGCCAGTTGGAATAGATGGGTGGCCACCCATATCCACCTGGATCAACCCTCTCCCCTTAGGAGGCAATGGTCTCCATTGCGTTGAGTTCCCCCATCAGGTGAGGAAAATTATGTTGGATTTGGCCCTAGGTGAGCCACTTTTCTTGGTGTAGGAGTTTCCATGCCTTAACAACCCGATTAAGTTGGATCTTCTACTGGTGAGTGCCCTTGACCTGTGAGTCCACTATTTGATCAGTGGATGCATGTTCCATGAAGTGAGGGTTGAGATCTATTGGTGTCAATTGTTTTTCGATCTCTGAGGTGTCCAATAATGGTGGAAAATATGGTTGAAAGAGGTCCACATTGAACACTGGGTGAAAGCCAAGGAATGGTGGAGTGTTGAGCTCAAAATCATTTTTACCCACAGCCTTGGTGATGATGTAAGGCCCATAGCGAAGTGGGTGGAGCTTCCGATGGAGCCCTATATTATGCTCCTACAAGTGTAACCAGACCTTGTCTCCAACCTGAAACTGATACGGTACCCTGTGTTGATCATGGTGCTTATTGTACTTAGCATTAGCTTTCTGAAAAAACTCCTCGACTTGTTGGCAGATGTGTTGAATCGACTCAATGAATCTGGTGGCTTTATCGGTCTTCGACTGAACATGGGAAGATTTTGTCTGTGTGGTTTCTAGAGGTAGTGCAACATCAACGGGACCCAAGGGTTGGAATCCCAGTCCCACCTAGAATGGGCTATGGTCGGTGGAGCTATGGAGAGCCATGTTGTAACTGTGTTGAACATAGGGGAGACTCTCATCCCATGTACGTGGATGCTTAGAGTTGTACATGCACAGGATGTGCACAATCATCCGATTGATGACCTATGTTTGGTCGTCTAATTGGGGGTGGAAAGCGGTGGATTTAGTGATCTTGGTGTCCAACAATGACCAGAGACTCGACCAAAATGTGTTGAGGAACCTCTTGTCCCGGTCAGAGATGATGGTCTATGGTATCCCAAAATGGACCCACACTCATTCGAAGAAGAGATCGGCAGTATCTGCCGCTATGATGTTCTTTTTGCAGTCTATGAGGATGGTCGTCTTTGAAAACCGATCAACGACTACAAATACACAATCATTTCCTTTCTTGGTGGATGGAAGGCCAGACATGTAATCCATAGATATGGATTCCCAAGGCTTCTCGGGGGTTGGAAGAGGGGTGTATAAGCCTTGCTTCTTGATGGTTGGATTGGCAATGGCACATGCAGTGCAAGATATGATTTACTTGCTGACGTCCTGTCGAAGTTTTGGCCAATAAAAATGTTTATGGAGAACGACCACAATTTTCTCCACGCTAAAATGTCTTGCCACCCGACTGTAGTGGGATTCCCAAATCCGCTTTGCACGCTCGCTTCCAGGAACACAAAGATGGCCCTGATCATATAACAACCCGTCCTGAATGTGAAAAACGGTGATAGTCGTGCCTATACCCAAGAGCTGATAGTTGGTGGTGAAGTATGGATCTTGCTGATAAAGTTGGGGCCACTCAGATGCCTCATGTCCATAGGAATGGAGCACGGTGGTGAGTGAAACTACGTGAGGTTGAATGAGGCAGTTAGTGACATGATTTGTGCTCCCTGTCTTATACTTGATGTTCAGATGGAACTACTTCATGTAGGTCGACCACTTCTGATGGTGGTCATTCTGCAACTTTCCCTGTGTTTGTATGAACTGTAGAGGCTTGTGATCTGTGTGGATGACTGTCTCATTTCCCATAATGTAATTTTTCATTGACAACAGGCTTGTACAATGGAATACATTTCCTTGTCATAGGTGGGGTATTTCTGGACAATATCTGAGAGTGTCTCACTATGGTATGCCACTAGATGACTGTGTTGAGTGAGAACTGCACCTACAGCATAGTCAGATGCATCAATCTCAATCTCGTACGGTCGCTGCAGATCAAGCAAGGAGAGTACTGGAGCCGAGCACAAGCGATGCTTCAGATCATCAAATGCTCATTGGTGTTCCTTCCCCCACATGAACTTTTCCTTGCCACCGCCCTTGGTCACGTGGCTGAGGGCGCATGCAATATGGGAGAATCCCAACATGAACTATCAGTAGAAATTGGCTAGTCCCAAGAAGCTTCAAAGCTTGGTTAGTGTGGTCGGGGTTGGACAGTCACGAATGACTTGGATCTTAGAGGAATTGACATGTACCCCATGCTCATCAACAATGTAGCCCAAGTATTGGACCTTTTTCATGCCAAATGAACATTTTTCCAAGTTGGCATATAGCTTGTGTTGTCGCAGAGTGCTCAAAACCTGTTGAATATGTCACATGTGCTTCTCCCAAGTTCTGATGAAGATGAGGATGTCATCCAAATATACCACCACAAAAGAGTTGGTGAAGGGTCTCAATACATCATCCATCAACCTCATGAAAGTGGTTGGTGCATTTGTTAGGCCAAATGGCATGACCAACCATTCGAAGAGACCTTCTTTAGATTTGAAATTTGTCTTCCAGACATCAGTTGGTTTGATGGGAACTTGGTGGTAGCCAGACTTTTGGTCAATCTTGTTGAATAACTTTGCCCCTTGAGTTGGTCAAGAAGGTCATCAATCCTGGTAATTAGGTATTGGTTTCTGACTGTGATTTTGTTTAATGCTCTGTAATCAATGCAAAGTCACCAAGTCTCGTCCTTCTTCTGCACCAGTACAATCGGGCTTCCTCAAGGGGAGGAGTTGGTTCTGATGTGCCCCTTTTGAAGAAGCTCTTTGATCTTACGCTTGATTTCGTCATTTTCCATTAGCGAGTGACAATAGACTGGTCCATTAGGTAGAGGTGCATCGAGGGTTAGATCAATAGGATGCTTGACTTGGAAGTGCGTTAGTACCTCGGTGGGTGAGGAGAAGATGTCTCTGTACTCTTCCACGATCCCGTCCACTTGCTTCTGCTGCAAAGAGAGGCTTTGTGTAGAGGCCACAGATGTGGTGGCGACCTTCTTCTTACTGTGAGAACAGATCACAAAGAAGATGAAATTTTCGGTCTGTGAAATGACCTTACTAAATTGCTTAGGAGAGATTAAAGAAATAGTGGTAGGCGACACTACCTCTAGTATCCTGTACAATTGTCTACCCAAAGTAATAATAACACTGCGGGTTCTAGACTCATACACAACATGATGATTCCACAAATATGATTGTCCTAAAAGAACATCACAAACTTCAAGGGGAGCAATATCACACAATACCTCATCTTTGAAGGGTTTGATGTCGTAGGGAAGATGACATTGTTGGTTGACACGAAGATCTTTTCCTTGGCAAAGCCAACTGATGGTGTAGGGCTGTGGGTGCAGTGTTGTCGGCAGCTGCAACCGCTTGATGACCTATGCTGAGATCAGGTTCTTCTGACTACCGCTATCGACAATGAAATGAAGCGGAACCCCCTTTACCCACATCTGTGAGTGAAATAGGCATTCCCCTTCTTCTGGTTCTCCTGGTTCACTTGGCTAGATTTTGGTGGTAGTGAAAGTGGCACTGGGTTCAACATCGATAATCTGCTTCTCTCCTTCCATATTTGATTCGGAATCAGAATTTTCCTCTGACTCAAAAGCCTTCAGCTTGGCCACGAGTGACTGCTTGGAGTGACATTCTTCAGTGTTGTGCCATGGGATTTTATGGTATTCACACCATTTTCCTGTGTACTTCTTCGTCTTCCCATTGCCCTTCTTGTGTAATGGCTTTGACTGGTTGTCCTGAGAGTGTCCATCTTTGCTCTCTCCCTTGTTGTGTGGGTTGGGGCCACCTTTGCCATGCTTCAGTTGTGCGGAGTTTGCAGATCCAAACTCTCACCTCTTCTGCTTAAATTTTTGCTTAATCTTGACAACATATCTATAAGTCGTACCCAATGAGGCGATGTACATAAAATCCATTTCTATTTGAATGTATCTATGCAAACAACCACGGTATTTGAGCACCAGATGTCGCTCAGATTCTTTGATGCCCAACTTGGTGCATGGAAAATATTGGTGAAATCTGGTACTATCTAGTCCTTTTCTTGACGCATGGTGGTCCATCTAGTGTATTGGTCCTCATAGCTTCCAAAAGGGTAGTATTGTTCCTTAATGGCATCCCGGAAGGAGTCCCATGTAGGGGAAACCACAAATATTGTAGATTCCTCTATGGCCCTTTTCTTAGAGTAAGTGTCCCACTAGTCCTTAACATGGGGGACGACATTGAGGAGTGAAAAAGTAATCTTTTCCCTGTCGAAAAAAATTATAGACCGAAAAATACCCTTCGAGCAGATTCAACCATTTATCTGCAACATCCGCATCTATCAGTCCTTCAAATAATGGAATATCAAAATTTGTCTGTACCTTGAAGGGGGTTGCATGGCCACTTGATGAAGATGCTTCTCGTGTGGGCAGCCGTCGAAGGATCTGTGAAAATTTGTCCATCATTTTGTTCCTTTGTCGTGCAAGGGCTTCCTCGAGCAACATTTTAAAATGATATCATGCTCCATCATCTTTCTTTTCGAATCCCATGGGTTGTTGTTAGGCTCAACGCGACCGATCTTGCAACGACTCGATTGGTTCGAGTCCCAACTTCTTGTACCCATATCTTGTCGGGGACATGCACAAAGAAAAATAAATGAAGAGCAAACCGCTCTAATACCATTGATCTAGATTTAGGAGTGGAACGAACTGATTAATAGACTGAATACAACAAACACCGAGATATGAAGAACAACATAGATATTCAGTGAACAATATCTTCTATTGAATAAATGAAATAGGTTGAAACTGTAAAACTGCAGAACTGAAACACATGCTCGAATGGTGGTATTTATCTCCAAGAAGATATGTGGTTGCTACACACATCTGTCAGAGAAGAATTATTACAATGAGGCTCTAGAGGCCTTTTCGATATTACTCATGAATGCCAAATCCCTAGACATTGAAAAACCTAACCCTAGGAGGTGAAACACCAAAAGTCATGTGGTCCCCTATGGGTAAGTTGGTACCTCAACTTCTCGGGGTCGTAACTTTTGCATACGACCTTCGTTTTAGGCACGTGATAGCATGTTGGAAAGGTATTTTAGAGAACTACACATTACGCCATCAAACTTTGACTCTGTCTACAGTTTGACTGTGGCAAGCAAAAAAAAACTTTGTTCGGGGCTCCAAAACGGCCCTAGAAGTACAACAAGATGTGATGACATGAAAACATACCAAATAAGCCAGTTGGATTAGGTGAGAGGCCACCATTATCCACCTGGAAGACATGTAGGGCTTCACACAGCCCCAAAAGTGTAGAACCCGCAATTACAAAGAAGTACAGAAGAACGTGTTGAACTAAAAAATGACAAGAGGAGCCAATTGGAACAGGTGGGTGGCCACCAATATCCACCTGGATCATTCTCGGGCCAAATAACAAAGATGTTGTATCTTCCAAGTGGATATACATAATAAAACATGCAACCGACGAAAGTATTGAAAAACATAAGGCAAGATTTGTGGCTCATGGTTTCTCTCAAAAGGAAGGTATTGACTATGAAGAAGCATTTGCTCCTGTAGCCAGATACACTTCTATCAGAACCATCATAGCTCTTGCATCCAAAATGAAGTGGAAGTTACATTATATGGATGTCAAAACAACTACTCACTTTCGCAAGAAGAAAAATTTACAATGACGCTCCAAAGGCCTTTTTATCATAAGGAAAATCCAAAACCCTAACCTTGGAAGATAAAAAGCCAACAGTTTTGTGGACCCCATTTTGGGTAGTTTGGTGTATCAACTTCCCGGGGGCGTAATTTTGGCATACGATCTTCGTTTGGGGTGTACGATAGCTCGTTGGAAAGGTATCGTCGGGGAGATTCATTTTGGGGGCTTAATCAGAGCCTTTGGATATTATTGAGGTGCTCTATCCAAAAACAAACATAATTTAGGCCCTCAAAATGGCCCCAAAAGTTTAAGAACCGAAAAACTGCTAAAAATAGTAAGTTGCCATAAAACTGTTTTGAGCTAGTTGGAATAGGTGGGTGGCCACCGATATCCACCTGGATAAATCCTCCCTCCTTAGGAAGCAATGGTCTCCATTACGTTGAGTTCTCAGGGGAGAGGGGAAAACATTTGTTGAATCTGCATCTTGATGAGTTGCTTGCCTTGCTGGAGAAGTTGTGCGGCGGAGCTTGTTGAAGGTTGTCATGAACCTGTGGTTGGAAGGTTGGACCTTTTTAACCAGTCTGGCTACATGAGATGACTATGTGCTGAAGGAAATTTGTGCTTTGTTGTAATCTTTTCAACCTGCTTTTGGTGGATAGAAGGTGCTTGGTCTGAGGCTGCAGTGGTTGCGGTGTTCTTTTTTTCACCTTTTGAACAGACCGTGAAGAAGTTGAATTTTGTAGTATGAGATACTACCTTGCGACACTATTTAGATGGAATAGTAGTTGGAGCTACCTCTAGTATCCCATAGAGATGAACCTTAGAGTAATAATGACACTATGGGGTCGAGACTCATAAATAGCATGGCACTTCCACATATATGGTTGGCCCAAGAGAACAACATCACAGACATCCAGTGGGAAAACATCACATAATACCTCATCCTTGAAGGGATGGATGCCATATGACAATCGACACTTCTAGGTGACACGAAGATCTCATCCCTAGAGAAGCCACCCGATGTTGTATGGTTGCGGGTGTGGTGTTGTCAACAATCCCAACTATTTGACGACCTCTATTGAGATGAGGTTCTTCTGGATTCTGTTATCAACAACAAAATGCAGTGGGGTCCCCTTCACTCACATTTGTGACTGAAAAAGGTGCTCCCCCTCTTCAAGATCTGTTGGTTCTTCTGGTTGAATTGATGCGATCGCAACAATAGCAGTGGGGTATGAGTCGATGATATGTCTTCTACCAATATTTTCTTAATAAGATTCTGAATCAAGGTTCGTCTCCTTATCTTTGATCTTGGCCACCAATGACTGTTTTGAGCGACATTCATCAGTGTTGTGTCAGGGGATTTTGTAAAAATTGCACCATTTTCCAGTGTCCTTGTTTGTCTTTTCGTTACCCTTCTTTTTTTGTGGCTTGGACTGGTTTTCTGAAGGCTGGTTGTTAGGGATGTATTTACCATACTTTGGTTGTTGTGTATTTACAGACCCGAACTCTCACTTGTTCTGGTGCTTAAATTTCTGCTCAATTTTAACAACATATTGATAAGCAACACTTGGTGATGAGATGTTCAGAAAATCCATTTCAGTTTGGATGTATCTATGTAGCGCCCCATGGTATTTCAGAACCAGATGTCGCTCAGAGTCTTTGATACCCAACTTGGTGTGCAAGGTATGGAAGGTATTGGTGAGCTAAGGCATTTCTTGTTCCCTCTCTTGCCGCAGTGTGGTCCATCTCATGTACCGGTTGTCATAGTTGCCAACAGGGTAATATTGTTCCTTGACCGCATCCACAAAAAAATCCTAGGTGGCCTCAGCCCCATATATTCCAAACTCCTTTGTGGAACTTTTCTCCCAGTAAGTTTTCCACCAATGTTTGACATGGGGGAGAGCCTTAGGGAGTGCGAAGGTGATCTTTTCCCTATTGGAGAAATTATGAAGAGAGAAATTAACTTCTAGCAGATTTAACCATTTTTCTAGGGCATCTGCATCTATCTATCCTTTAGATACGGGAATATCAAAATCAACTTGTATCTTTAAAGGTGAGGTGCCTCCAAAGTGGTCGCTTTATGAAGACGCTTTAGTTGTTATAGGAAGAAGTTGAATGATGTGGACAAAATTCTCCATCATTTTGCCCCTCTATCGCGTGAGAGCTTGCTCAAGCAACATATTAATAGAACCTTTATGCTTCGTCAATTTTCTTTTCTTCCGCCATGGAGGGTTTCTTGGGCGTGCGAGAGCGGTTTTACTTCAGAGAGACAAGCTCAAGACCCAACTTGCTATAGTCGGACCTCGTCGAGGACATGCACTGAAAAACAATCAAGAGCAGTCTGCTCTGATACCATTGATCCTGATTATTTTCGGCACAAAATGAGACCGGAGATATAATAAAGAATTGTATAGATATGTATCATATATCCAATCATATAACATGTATTTATCAGATATATAACCATAAACACAAAGATACAGTAATACCCAATTTATATTAATGAGGGAAATGTACAAGACTGTAAAAATACAGAGTGAAAGACTCGCTAGAATGGTGGAAACTTATCTCTTAGAAGAGATGTGACGGCTACTCACATTCGCAAGAAGATGATTTTACAATGAGGCTCAAAGGCCTTTTTTATCATAAAGAAAATCCAAAACCTTAACCTCGGAATATGAAAAAGCCAACAATTTTGTGGACCCCATTTTGGGTAGTTTGGTGTATCAACTTCCCGAGGGCGTAACTTTGGCATACAATCTCCATTTGGGGCACACGATAGCTTGTTGGAAAGGTATCATTGAGTTTATTCATTTTAAGGGCTCAATTAGAGCCTTTGGCCATTATTGAGGTAATCTATCCAAAACAAATTCATTTAGGCCCTCGAAATGGCCCCAGAAGTTTAGGAACCGAAAAACTACTAAAAATAGTAAGTTGCCAAAAAATTGTTTTGAGCTAGTTGGAATAGGTGGGTGGCCATTGATATCCACCTGGATCATTGCTACTATATGTGGATGATTTATTCTTGATTGGAGAAGAAAATCTCATCACAGATTGCAAGAAGAAAATTGCTACAGAGTTTGAGATGAAAGGCCTAGGCCTGATGCATTATTTCTTAGGTCTTAAAGTTTGGCAGATCCCAGAGAAGATATTCCTTAACCAAGGGAAGTATACAGTTGAAATACTGAAGAGATTTGACATGTTGGAATGTAAAGCCATGAACACACCCATGGAAACAAACTTGAGGCTCCTGGTTGATACGTCGTCAGAGTTGGTTGATGCTACTCTGTACATACATATTATTGGTTCGTTGATGTATCTGAAAAACACCAGGCCAAACATATGATTTGTTGTGAACACCTTGAGTCAGTGTCTTGCAAAGAACCAATCTGGTTCTTATGACATACATCCATCATAAATGGAATAAATATCTGTAATCCATACATGACAATAAATATATTGAATAAGAATGTATATAATGAGATAAAATAGATAATATACGATGAATAGATGTACAATGAGCGTGCCAAATATATAGAGAACCTAAAGGCACATATGGTGACCATCCATGAAAGGATGTGTCCCTTATACAATTAATAACTATTTATTATTATTATTATTATTATTATTTATAATTATTATCACTTAATATTTATATATTTTGTATGTTACATTGCCTTCCCCTTAAAAATGCTTTGTCCTCAAAGCATGATTAGAGAAGGACCTATGTCTTGTTCTAACTCGAACAGACTTCGCATGATCTTTTGTTTTGTAATTGTGACACTTGAAGAAACAAAACGATATAATTTTCGAATTCTTGAAATAATATGTTGCACCTTTTTGGAAGTGATCCATCCCAAATCTACTTTCATTGGCACCGTTTAATGATTGATTGTTCAGATAAGATTTCTTGTTTTAGGCTTCCATAGAAGTTGTCGATTTTGTCTTCGTTCTTTTTCAATGTTGTAGTTTAGTTTTTGGTAAGAAGAACATTGTTTAGATTCCTCTTGTCCTTGTTGTTGGTCGTAACAACTCTTGTGATTTGGATGACGATAAGGCACCCAAATCTCTTCTAAATATTGTTTATTGGATCTTTTTTCAACTTTTGATGTTTCTGGTAATTCAATTGGATCAATGTTTGTTTCTTTCTCTAAGTTTTGGATTTTTTGAACTAGAAGTCTCTCTATTTCAACATATTTAGTCATTGTTTCTTTGTGATCTAACTCTTCTTGTAAAGACTTCTTATCGTGCTTTAGATTTCTAATTTGGATAAGTAATTCTTGATTATGTCGCCTTAAACGTAAAAGTTCTTCTGTATTTCCTGACTTGTCGTCTTCATTTTTTGATTCCAAATTTTTCGTTATTTTGGTCTTTAAACTTTTAATTTGTGCAAGCAATTGTTGATTAAGGATTCTCAGGCGAGAGCTTTCTTCATCTTTTTCGGATAATTTCTTCTCATTCTTTAACTTCTTGATTTGTTCAACCAAGCTTTGATTATGGTTCTTTAAACAAAAATTCTCTTCATCTTTCTTTGTTAATTTCTTAATGAGATCGTGATTAGCTTGTTCTGACTTCTGATCCCTTTGCTTCTTATCTTTTGACTCGTTTATTTGTACCAATAACTTATGGTTATGATTTTTTAAGTAAGAAATGTCTTTGTCTTTTTCTAGTAATTTTCCCTCAAGATTTTGTTTTTGTCTCTCTTTTTGGTTTTTTAGCATTTGCTCCAACCCAAATTGAAATTGTAAATTTATGTTGTGTTGTTGATAATGAATTAGTTGGTTCTCTAATTCTTTTATTTTCACTTCCCAATGCATGTCACCTTGATTTTCTACTAAAGTAAAAAGCTTCTTACAATATGGACAAGGGAGAGTTCCATTCATAACGCCCCATTTCATACTCTTCCTCTTTTGAGCAATAGAGACATTTTGTCGAAATTGTTTTCTTTGTAGATGTCATAGTTCACTTCTTATTGTTTTAATAAATAATAAATGTATGAATTTCAAGAACCCACTTTTAAAACAATACACGTTTCACTTCTTTCTTTTTTTTTAAATCCTTTAACTTTCAAGTATATTATTTTATTTTTTATAAATTTTCTCTGTCAACTACTCCTCTCTTTCCTAGATCCACTCCACTTTTAAAAATATAATAATCCTTGAAATTGTTTTTTTATTTACATAAATTTATGATGGTATTGTTTATAAATTATTATAAAACCTTTTCTCCTTGTCTTTTTGTGGATATCTCCAACTCCATGATATTTGATATGATACCCTCTCTTCTCATTTTTCCATGGGCCCATGGTTTATCAAAACCATGGGCTTGTAAACCACCAACAGTAAAATCAGAATTTACTCTTCCTTCTTCTTTGGAACTTTTTCTTTTAAACTATCTTTTATTTTTTTATTCTTTCTTTTTCTTTCTTTCTTTCCTTTTTCTTCTCCCTTTTTCTTTCCTGTATTTTTTTTCCTTCTTCTTGATATCTGGTAATAACTTATAATTTCTTATAAACTGAAAGATTATTTATTCAATGGTAATTTTTTATGAGGATTTTTTTTTAATGGATAAATTTTCTCACGTGGTCAAAGACCTGGATAAAACAAAAACTCTGATTTTTTTTTTGTATGAGGCTACAAGCATGTATGGCCAATGGCCAGGATCAACAACAAAGCTCTAATACCAATGTAAAGAACCAATATTGTTCTTACGACGAACATCCATCATAAATGGGATGCATTGAATGTTTTTTTTATTTAGGATCCATTGAGTTGCATGATTTTTTATTTTTTATGACATAGAATGCTAGTATCCCATGGAACATACCGGTAGCTAAACATAAATAGTATCTAAATAAATTTATTGCCACAATATGCCCTGTTTGGGTGACTAATCAAGAAGATATTTTATAAGATGGTATTAGAGCCAAGGCTACAACACTAGGGGATGTATGGGCTCAAAGAAGAATGGATGACGGTAATTATGGTGTTATGTTAAAACTAACATTTTATTTTCTTTCTTTATTTTGTTGCATGGAGACTAGCATTTAAACAAATTTATAGGCAATCAATGATTTGAG
>ML799093.1:432815-442875 GCA_009831015.1 Picea engelmannii | reverse complement strand
TCCCTGATGTCGTTGACCCCCATAACATTCGACGCCAACACTTTCTCATGTTGCGGTGGGTCTTACTTTGCGACTATTGCAATTTTTATCATCAGTTGCCGAACACCTCTGAACTTGGTCGGGCCACCACTGCCCACACCACTGTCGCTGTTTACTACCGCGACCATTACCACTGGTTCAGAGTATGTTCCTATGCCGAATTGTCTTCGGCCTTTCTCATTCCGCCCCCGAGGGCGCTGCAGTCGTCTACATCAACAATTCAGACATCTTTTTCTTCCGAGTTACATTACACGAGCATGGGGCATGCCCGCCTCATTTGTACACACTTGTATATTGTTTCACACCTTGTGGAAGGTCGGATCTACAGGTTCCTGTCTTCTCCAACGGATTGCTCTATACGGTCTCACTCTTGCTCTTCCTTACATCACCATTCTCAGTCAAAGAAACATTGATGAATTTCGGCTATACGTTTTGCTCCTAACCTCATCCATCAGGGGGCATCTGTTATCACTGAAATTTCGTCCGCACAGGACGATAAGAACTCAACGTCATCAGCACAGAAAAACAGTCATTCATGGCACAAGGATTAGTTCCATAGCACAGCAAAAGAGCCAAAACTATACAAAATTGGCTAAAAAATTAAAAAGCGCATTGCACCCACTGAAAACTAGCGCATGCGCGCAATATCATCGTATATCGGGTGCATAAGCGCGGCTGTGGGGTGAAAAACCCGTGCGCCTGCCAAACGACGCATTTATGAAGCTGGTCGGCCTCCCAACCACTATTGGATCGGCTCCCAAGTCGATTTGACATCAAATCCGAGCTCAATCTACGTGGGGAGACTGGTCAAAGACCTAATGGTGCCCTAAAGAGCCCCTTTTCACATTCAAAGGGGGGGTGCATAATAGCTCAAATCTTGGCTATAAAAAGCCATGGATGACCATCATTTCTTCAAGGAATTCATTGTAATGTTATGCTGTTGGGATTGTTAGAGGCTCACTCTTTAGCAATAGTCATTATCGACACCATTTCATAAGCTTCCCATCTCTCATTAGAGTGGAGAAGTGTTGAGTTCTTTCACTCATATTTTCACCTTTCATTTGTAAGGAAAGCATCTACTTGAGGGCCTCAAGAGTCTTCCATTGGAGAAGGAAGGGGCCCAAGTCCCCTTTCCCCTTTGTGTACCTCTGGATTTCACTAATCAGACCAGCCTATCTATTGGTGAACTTGTTCCATTGTCACTTGTTTTTAGTTTTTTTTTTTATGCTCATATTGTTATTTAGTTCTTGCTTAATTCTTGTTAATAGCATTATTGTTTTCTTTCTAACCTTTTGCATTGCAGCTGTCATGACTAGAAGAGCCCAACTAGGCATGTAAGTGCTCACTTTTTGCTCACACATTGACGAAAAGAGCACGAACAGTCGTAACCAACGATCACATGGAAGTGGACACGGAAGGAGCTAGCCTACGCTAGGCTCTCGTAGGAACTTCAGGGATTCTGTCCCTCGAGAAAACAAAAAGAGGTGTAAAATCTATATCGCCGTAGTGGGTATCTGACAGGATTCAAATTGAATATAAGCATGATGACCCTTATAAAGAAAACCTTGTATAGGGAATATAATACCAAGCTAGATTTTCATGTTTGATTCATGATTTCAGTCATGAATAAAACATGAAAACAAAACGAAAATGCAAACTTAAAGAAATAATTAATATATTCTCTAATCTAGTAATCATCTGAAAATTATAATGTTTACAAGAATGAGGTGAAGGCAACTACAACAAATGTAATTTCTTGTTCAAATAACGAAATCATATGGGGCTACCAACAAGTTGGCAACATGGTTCATATGAAAGATTTTCAAGAAGATATTCAACTATCAGAGAAACTAGATGGGTTGGAACCAAGGTTAGAGAACACCAGATATACGATGGTACCTCAAAACTCGACATCTTTCTGGTCAACATGGAAGAAAAAATAGCAGATGATCAAAGGATCTCAGTTTTGGACTTAGCCCTCCAAAACACCCCTACTAGGTGGTAGACAAGTCACAAAACCTTGATTAAGAACTGGGAGGATGTGAAGCAAGCTATCCGATACAGATTTCAAGATAAGGAGCAGCTAGAATCAGAGATGCAGACGAACTTCCAAGTTGTGCAAATGTTCAATGGACAGTTTGATCCTAAAGCACATATTGAACAATGCGTGAGACACTGGCAAGTTGCAGAAATACCATCTCACTTATGGGTTCAAGTATTTCCCCATTCACCAAGTCTGATTCCTAAATCTTGGTGCTTGCATGAAGAAACTAGAAGATAGACTAGCAAATGGCAATTGTTGGCAGATCAATTTTGCAAGGAGTTCTCGTTTACAAGTAAGTACCCTGAGCTTAAAGTAGTCCTACAAAGAATTAAAGAATTCCTTTTTAACGATGTTGGTGAACGGAAAATAGACCTAGTGATATGTGCAAAGCATAGCCAAGAACTTTAGTCTAAACTTCACCTAAATTCGAACAAGATACCTATAGAATGCTATAAAATTGAGAAGGATTTGGAAAACCCAGATGATTTAGAAGAATTGAGAAATTTAGCCATTAAGGAAACAAAATGAAGCAGAGAAATCCATAACATTATACCTAGCTAGATTGATGGTTCTTATAACTATCCATTGAAGTTGCGTAAATTCAATATAGGAACCACAGAGCAACCTAAGATAGTTATGGTGGGAGATTACTGGGATGAGAAAACTAGCCAAGAAATACATAGCATGTTGTGGGAATATGAGGACTTATTCCCAAAGACATTTTCAGAGCTAAAAGGGATTAAAGGAGCTATGGGAGAGATTAAAATTGAACTAAAACCAGGATCAAATCATGTAATATATAGACCATATTTCCTTAACCCCAGAGTGAAAGATAAGGTTAAGAGGGAAATATACAAGATGTTGGAGGCTGGACTTATTTTTGTAGTGGAAGAAGCAGAATGGGTTAGCCCAATAGTCATCCAAAGAAAGAAAGGCACATAGGACATTAGGGTGTGTGTAGAATACAAAAGCCTTAACTCTGTCTGTGTGCATGACCCTTTCCCAACACCGTTTACTGATGAGGTGCTAGAACAGGTTGCGGGGAAAGAATCTTACTCATTTACAGATGGTTTTTCGGGGTATCACCTAGTGAGGATTGTTGAAGAAGACAAAAGGAAGACCACATTCATAACAGAATGGGGGTCATTTTCATGTAATGTGATGCCCTTCAGTAGAAAGAATGCCCCTGTAGTTTTGTCTCGGATTGTAATAGCATCTTTCCAAGAATTTATTCACAAGTTTATAGAAGCTTATATGGACTATTGGACGGTATATAGTATTCTCAAGGAACATGTAGCGCTACTATGTCTGATGTTTGATAGATGTAGGGAATTGAAAATGTTGTTGAACCTCAGGAAGTGTATATTTTGTGTGCCACATGGAAATTTGTTAGGCCACTTAGTATGCTGAGAAGGAGTATTGGTAGACCCATCCAAAGTTGCGGTTATTGTGAACATGCCACCACCTATGAGCGCTAAGAAATTGCACTCCACATTGGGGCACACAGGGTACTATCACAGGTTTATCAGAAGGTATGCAAACATTAATGCACCCTTGGAAAATATACTAAAGAAGTCAGAAGTGTTCCAGTGGGCACCAGAGTGTGATAAGGCGTTCGACATCCTAAGGGAAAATCTCAGCACATCACCTATTTTGATATTTCCAAACCGAGAAAACAAATTTCATGTGCACATAGACACATTAGTTATTGCCCTAGGAGCCATATTAGCGCAACCAGAAGATGGAGCCATGGATCATCCTATCTATTTTTCTAGCAAGAAGTTGTCCCAAGATGAGCACAACTATACAACCATAGAAAGGGAGGGTTTAGCTATGATTTACGCCTTACAGAAGTTTAGACATTACTTGTTAGGCTCTCATTTTAAGTTCTTTACTGATCATTCTGCATTGAAATATCTACTTAACAAGCTTGTTTTGGAAAGAAGAATTTGTCAATGGTTGTTACTGTTTCAGGAATTTTCTTTTGAAGTGATTGTTAAAACTGGAAGATGCAATGTGGGGCATGATCACTTGTCTATATTAGAGTTAGGAGAAAGTGGTGGAGCAGTCGATGATCAAATCCCAGATGAAGGCCTATTCTGGGTTGAAGCGATACCCAAATACCTGGAAGACATAGTAGTCTTCCTGAGTACAGGGGCCTGCTCAGAAACGTACTCCGCAACTCAGAAACGACATATGGCAGTTAGAGAAGTGAACTATCAATTGATTGGGGGGAAATTGTATAAGTTGGGCCTGGATAACATCCTCATGAGGCATGTCTTAGATCACGAAAGACATGACAAATTGTGGGAGTGACATAGTGGAGTTGCGGAAGGCCATGTTGGAGGAAAGGACATTGCACAAAAGGTCCTCCAAGTTGTATTATGGTGGGCCATGCTCTTCAAAGATGCAAAGGCATATGCTAGATCTTACGACATCTGTCAAAGAGTGGGAAAGCCATCATGACGAGATGAATTACCTCTTCAGCCAGTTTGAGCTCTGTAAGAATTTGAGAAATGGGTGGTTGACTTCATTGGGCCAATCAACCCCACAACTAAGCATTCAAAGGCCAAGTATATTATTACCACAACTAATTACCTTACACAATGGGTGGAGGCAACAACTGTTTAGGATTGTTTGACCGATACTACTTCTAGGTTCATTTTTTTAAATATTATCACTCGGTTTGGATGTCTTATGAGTCTGACCGATGATTAGGGTGGTCATTTTATCAGTAGCGCAATAGCAAAGCTTACAACAAAGTTCTTGATCCAACATAATAAAATTATCCCCTACCATCCACAAGCCAATGGCATAGTAGAGGCGTTTAACAAGATTCTGGAGAGAGGATTAGCGAAGGTTGTTACACAAACAGGGAAGATTGGGATGACCAAGTCCCAACAGTTTATGGGCTTACAGGACAACCACAAAGAAACTCCACATGTATACTCCATTTCAGCTAGTCTATGGGAAAGAGGTTGTGGTACCTACAGAATTCATTACCCCGAGTCTATACATTGCACATATTACACACATGTCAGAGGATGAATAAGTTGCGCAGATGCTTATGGAATTGCAGGAACTTAAAGAGACCAGGTTTTTAGATTAATTCCATCAATCAGTTGAGAAAGCAAGGCAGAAAGCTTGGCGTGATAGAAACATTAAGACTAAATAATTTGTGCAAGGAGATAAGGTCCTACTTTATGACAATCGATACTAGAAACATCCAAGCAAGTTGTGCATGCATTGGTTGGGACTATTTATAGTTGCGGAGATCCGACCTTTGGGAGCAGTCAGATTTGTGCAACTGGACGATATACTTCAGCCAAGATGGGTGAATGGCACTCGCATGAAACCCTGGATGTCCTAGAACTGAGCTAAATGACTCTTTCTCTAGTCCAAAGGAGCATGTATAGTAGCTAGATTTGAATATTTTACAATTTCTGTGAATTCAGTTAATAAATTCGAAGAGTGCAGTGTTGCACTGTGACATAAATTTCATGTTTTTACTGTCTAAGTGTGTTTTGATACAAAACTTCTTACTCATCATCATAGGATCATAAGAGCCACGAATCTATTAATGACAGTCATTAAATGTGACGGGGGCCCCTTTGTGGTCGAAGGGAAAGCGAATCTGGATGCAATCCTAGTCCATTTTCCACATGAACCCAGTCCATTCATAGCCTTTATTACCACTACAGTAACCCGTCCGAACTCTGTTAAACCATAAAGTTGTGATACGCGAATATTCTCTCGGTATTCGCACCAGGATTCTTATCCATTAAACAGAAAGTTCTGGAGTCGGCCACGTCCCTGACCAAGTTGCTTAGTAAATTCCAGGATTGCCCAATAAGATTCACCCCGTTAACCAGTCCCATCGAACAACTCAGATCCAAGTTGCGTCTATAGGGTTAATGATGAATAGCCTTAGCAATTATTATAGAACTTGAAAGCTAAGCCCAAGTATAAGGTTTTGTGAACTCGGTCTCAGACGCATTATTTCTCAAAGAGAAATTTGCGCCCTGTGAATTACAAATTGTGCTCAAGCTTGTGAAATCCCTCGACCCTCACTCATGATCCCAAACCGTAGTTAGCCTGTTGAATTTGTTGACAGTTTAGAATCACCATGTCGAGAGCTACATGGATCATAACTGTAGTTTCTAAGGATGCAGTGTCGGACGAGCCCTGTGACCCCCGAGTAGAGATCATGGGCGATCTCAAAGGGAAGGTAGAGTAAGTTAAACTTCTCAACCTCAACCTGACAGACCATGTTCTATTCCCACAGATGAACATTGATGTATTCTGGAGTGTCGCTCCAGATGAGTTGGGAGGCATGTAGTTTGTGTTGAGGCAGGAGTTCGTTAACCTTTTTAACTCGATTATTATGAATCTCATAGATTCGCCAATTTTTGGCACTACTGGGGAAGTTGCGAGATGTACCAAGTTCCTCATTAACATGGTACACAACATAAGCCTGTGGTTGGATAGAAGATATCCAATTCATGCATAGGATATCCATCATCTTACTGGACTATCCATAGAAGGCGAGGATGCATCCAAAGGATTTCAGGGTCCCAACAAGCATGGAAAGAAAAAGGGGGAACCTAGTTTATATGATCAATTTCATACAAAGAGTGGGGGGCGCACAACCAAAATTGACCCCATTCTACTCGATACAACCAAGATCATTTGCTATGTAATTGCTAGCAAGGTCATGCGGTCGTATTACAAAGGTGAATGTACCTTGGACTCCTTATCAGTGGCAGATGTTTGCGCCAATGACACTGTATTCAACTGGTGCAGTTATTTACTGAAAGAAATCCTGGTGGCTAGAGATGAAGCTCAGGAAAAGGGTGACACCTTCACTTATGGGTACTTCTTAGTTGCGTTCGCTATGTTAAAGTTGATGCCACCCATAGGGAGACCGCTATCGCCAACATATAAGGGGCGATTGGAAAAGATGTTCGAGCCTTGGCACTCAAGGTCGAACTCAGAGAATATTTCCTTCAATAACACAATGTTCTCCAAATGGTACAATAGATTGCTAGACGCAACACATAGGTTGCGCATTCCACAGGAATTGCTCAGCCTCAACACACGGAACATTACATTCAGCATGAACCGCCAACACACATTCGTATGGCCAAGGCATGCCAAGAGGAAATACTTCAACACTTGCATGCTTCCATTTTACTTGGATGAGAAGGCATTCGACAAGGAGGTTATGTCATGGCCTAGAGTAAAATGCAACCCACGCAAGTTGGGGATGCACTACCTTCTACCTACGGAACTGCTGAAGAAAAGGGGCCAGGAATCAAGGGTAGGACTGAGCTCAGGCCTGGAGGAGAAAAATAAATAAGCACAAGTACAGACAGATTCAGAGGAGGAGGAAGAGACGCAGCCGCTGGAGCGCAAGAAGAGAACATTTCCTATGTTCCCACAACTTCCAAAGAAATCCATGTTGACAGGTAAGGATGTCAACGAAATTATGAGTGTTGCCTTCATTGGAGACCCAATGGCTGAAAAACCTAGGATGAGGATCTCCCTAATTAAGGTTCTAAACCCCCAACCCATATCATCCACCATTCCTCGCACTCGAGCAACGACTCGAGCAACCCACATTATTGATATCCAGGATGACCTTGAGTCAGACACCACTCCATCCACCACCATCATTAGTGAACAATCCCCATCACCCCCACAACCCCAGTCACCACCTTAGTAAATCGCCATCCTGTCCCAACCCCCTAACCCGGAGCCCATGCAGTTGGACCCCCCTGAAATACTTGAGCAAAGACCAAAACTCACTGGTCCAAACCCCGAGATACCTGAGCAGATACTAGGACTCACGAGGCCAAACCCTAAAGCCCAGAGCCAACAAATTGTCCCCTTTGTGTCAATTCAGGACGCTCTGCCTTCAACAGAGATGAAAATTGTACCAAAGCTGCGAGTCCTAAGTCCTCAATTCACTCCCTCAACGACCAAGGTTAAGAGTGCTATCGAAAAGAGCGCAACCCCAAAAGTTGAGGTCCCCAAAGAGGAAGAGGTACCAAAGGTTCAGAAGGAACCTGATACGACATCAGGACATAGTGCAACATCGGTGCAGGAACAAATGAAGATGGTACTCCAAAACCCACAGTAGTGCACAAAGTTGATGCAACTCTACCTAGAAAGAACATAAGTACTAACTTTCCTGCCATCGGTGTTGAGTTTGAGACTTGCGCTAGGCCCATCTATAGGAGAGGAGGAGGTGGAGACACCTTCAGATAATTTGACGGCTGATGGACTCCCACTACAGGTCCGAGTACCCAGGGAATCCACCCCTTCTTCTGCTGACCTCACACAGTGGCCAACAACACAGTTAGTCGAGATGATCAGAGCCTCAACTGATCAACTGGAGTAGAGGCTCCAGCAAGATGAAAGTGATGCAGAGTTTTCAAGTGAGGAAGAAATCCTTGCCCAAGCATGTAGGACACAGGAACAATACGCCAAGGTCCAGGTGGAGCAGAAACTAGAAAGAGTCCAGGAGAAGCTTGCTGAAGCCTGGCTGGAAATAAGGAAGGAAACACCACAATTGTCGGACTCCAGTGCCACAAGAGAGCCTGTGCAACAGATTAAGATACTTCAAGGAGCATGGTCACAACTGGCCATTTGCGCAGAGAAGCCAGAAGTACAGTTGTGGGAGACTCAACGTGAAGTAGAACAACAACCTTGGAAGCTTCAAGAGAAGATGGAGAAAGTAGTGCTGGAAGGAAATAATGCCAGACCAGCATTGCACAAATGCACAACTGAATGCACAAAGATCTTGCGCGAAGTTAGCGATTGGATGTAAATTATTGCAAGATGCAACCAAACCCTGGAGGATGTGCACGCAAGAATACATTTTCTCAATGAAGAAGTTGCGGTCACCATGAATCCATTGGAGCAGTAGGAGAAATTCGATCAGATCCAGCAGGCAGACAACAAGCTAAATGCTCTGTTTGAAGTGCAATCAGTAGCCAAGAAAGAGATGCATGAATTTCAACCTATCGTTTAGATAGTGCACATGCAGATGCATCAGGTAGATGCTATAGTTGATTCTAAATGGAACTCCTTGCTCGCATCCAAGCATAAAGGATTCATCACAGATGCGACTCAACAGTTAGTAGCTGAAGCCTCACTCCTTGCCGAGAAGTGGTAGGATAAAATTGTGGGTTTTCAAGAAGTCAGTGTAAATTCTAACCTTGTACAATATCTACTCCAAACTAATATTCAGAAAAGAACAAAAAAGATACAATGACAAATACAAACATTACACAGAGATTTTTCACCTGGAAACCCAAACCAGGAAAACCAACATATATTATATTCATACAATTGTGTTACATTGTTTACAATACAATATACATATAGGAGCCAGCGGCATCCAAAACCCTAACCCAATGACCTGGATTAGTCCAAAACCCTAATTCCTTAATCGGAAATAGAAAACCATCGGCAAAAAACCATGTGCCGAAAAACCACCTAATATCATGTGGTCCCGGAAATATGTCGTCCCGGAAATATGTCGTCCTGGAAATATGTTGGCCCAGTGAAAATATGTCGGCTCGGCCCGGCGAAAATATGTCGGCCCAAAAAAAAATTTCGGGGGCGCTGCCCCCGAACCCCCGCGTGGGGGGCTCCGCCCCCCTGCACCCCCCTCTAACCCCCCTACTCATGCAAAGAATATAACACATACCCAACATTCTCCCAATTGTTGTTTTCTTTGCACACACGGGGTTACAGGGTTACATAGTCAACAATCCAGGGCAACAATGCCCATGGATCCTCTACACCAAGAGAACTTCTCAGTGCTCAAATTTTGTTAATGAATCTGCAACATTCTTCAAAGTGTCCACCTTCATCAGTGATACTTTCTTTTCTTCAATCATGTCTCTCACAAAGTGATATTGAACATCAATGTGCTTTGTCTTTGAATGATAAGCAGGGTTCTTCACC
>ML799093.1:394937-406166 GCA_009831015.1 Picea engelmannii | reverse complement strand
CCACCCACACTTAAGTACAAAGGAAACTCATGTGGATAAGCTACACTACTAAGCTAGCTAAAGTGCCATCAATCGCACCTCATGTTAATTTTTCCAAAATTTTGGTAGTGTTTCCTTTAACTAACCAATAGTCATCTAGCCTCTTCTCTTGGGAGAATAAGTGATGTTATATAAAACCACTTGTATTCTCTTCCACAACACATAACATATAATAATTATCTGTAGGAACCATCACAAATATCCACTCATAATATAAGAGAACGAAGATATCCTAGCCTAGTCATCTAGCCTCCTCTCTTGGGAGAATAAGTGATGCTATATAAAACCACTTATATTCTCTTCCACAACACATAACATATAAGAATGATGTGTAGGAACCATCACAAATCTCCACCCATAATATAAGAACACAAAGATAACCTACAACTTGTTGACCTCCTCATAAAGTCATCATTTCATATGCACATATATGAAATGAGCTTCCACATATGTGCATATAAATCTGCTTTTCTGGCCCTCGAGCCCAAAATCCTAGCAACCAACCCACTCGTATGCAAACCAGAATTTTCCAACAAATTTCATTATCCGTATATGCGCATTTACGGAAGCGAACTTCCATAAATTCACATTTATGAAAGGAGGCTTTTGTATATGTGCGCTAAACGGAATCCAACTTCCATAAATGTGCATTTACAGAAGCATGCATATACGAAAGTCACCTTTCATAAATGCGCATATACGAAAGTTGTCTTCCATAAATGTACATTTATGGAAGTCAGCTTCCCTATATGGGCGCTTCCATATATGCGCATATACAGGATCCAACTTCTATAAATACACATTTACAAAAGAGAACTACCATAAATGCACATTTATGGAAAGCGGCTTCTGTATATGCACGCTATACAAAATCCAACTTCCATAAATGCACATTTACGAAAGCGCGCATATACGAAAGGTGCCTTTTGTAAATCTGCATATACGGACGAAGGCTTCCATATATGCGCACTTTCGTAAATGTACATTTATGGAAGTTGGATTTCGTATATGCACATATACAGAAGCAAACATATAGGGAAGATGACTTCCATAAATGCACATTTACCGACGACAACTTCCATATATGCGCATTTACGAAAGGCGGCTTCCATATATGCGCACTTCAATATATGTGCATATATATAATCCAACTTCCATAAATTCGCATTTATGGAAGACGACTTCCATATATGTAAATTTATGGAAGTTGGATTATGTATATGCAGATATATGGAAGCGCGCATATATGGAAGTTGACTTCCATAAATGTGCATTTATGAATGACAACTTCCATATATGCGCATTTATGAAAAATGGATTCTATATATGCGTGCTTCTATAAATGTGCATTTATGTTTGTATATGCGCATATACAGAAGTGCACATATGCGGAAGTCGCATTTCGTAAATGCGCATATACGGATGAAAGCTTCCATATATGCGCATATATGGAAGTTAGATTCTGTATATGTGCACTTCCGTATATGTGCAGTTTTGGAAGTAGTCAACTTCCGTAAATGCGCATATACGAAAAGTGGTCAGCTTTCGTATATGCACAATTTTGGAAGTGATCATCTTCTGTAAATGTGCATATACCAAAATTGTCATTCGTAAATGTGCATTTATGGAAGTGGTCAACTTTCGTAAATGCGCATATATGGAATTTGTTGTCCGTAAATGCACATTTATCGAAGTCAGATTTCGTGTATGGGTGCTTCTGTATATGTGCATATACAGAATCAAACTTCCATAAATGTGCATTTACGGAAGCATGCATATACGGAAGGCGCCTTCCGTAAATGTGCATATATGGAAGCCGTCATCCGTAAATGCGCATTTATGGAAGTTGGCTTCCCTATATGCATGCTTTCGTATATGTGCATATACAGATTCCAACTTCCATAAATGTGCATATATGGAAGTCACCTTCCATAAATGCGCATTTATGGAAGTTGGCTTCCATAAATGTGCATTATGGAAGTTGGATTATGTATATGCGCATATATAGAAGTGCACATATAGGGAAGCCAACTTCCATTATTGCACATTTATGGACGACAACTTCTGTATATGCCCATTTACAGAAGGCGACTTTCGTACAAACCATCTGCATAGCATGCAATGAGACACCACAATTGAAATAATTGTGAGCTGCCAGAGCATAGAACTCAAAATTCTTCAGAAACATTGGAAACGTCTTAAATTCGAGGAGAGCAAGACCCCAACATCAGACCCACCGATCTTTCACAACAATCCCGCAAGCATGAAACTTGTCACCCACTAGAAATACTAATGCAACTGGCGGCGTAAAGGTAGATTTATCAACCCAAATCCAAACGCCCCTCAGAGGAAGTTGTTGGTATGATCTAGTTAACGAAATATCCTAGATCTATAGCTCCACTTTCCATGCGATCGATAGCATAAAAACAAATGACGAAGAAACATATGGAAATTTCACTGCGTCGTGGGAGAATCGATCAATGGAATACTAGGTTCTCAGCTCGAGGTTGAATGTATCCATACTCTCTCTCCTTCTCGAAGGTCGTCATTTTATCTCCATATGCAGACGACATGTTTTCTGCTCCAAATTGCAGCAAAACCCCCTAAATCGGGAGAAGAAAAGCTCAATTTAAAGCTCGAAAAAATAGCAAATCCAGATCTGATCTAGAAATTTGTGTTAGAGTCTCAAAGTTCGATACAGAAGGAAATTTTTTGAAAATGATCCTTTGTAAATCACCACTATAAATTCCAACAGTAGCAGATTTGGGCTTTACCTCAGATCGACTAGACACAATTTTTGGTGTAGGTTCCCAATATGGGATCCCAAAAAATAGCTGGGATTGCAAAGGCAACTTCTTTACTGATACACAAAGGTACTATGCAACAACAACTTGCACACTTCCTCATTTTTTTCAGAGTTGATCACCTTCAGATGCGATGATCCTCATTATCCTTCTATAGATGCGATGATCCCAAGAGAGGAGGCTAGATGACTAGGCTAAGATATTTTTGTTTTCTTATAAATTATGAGTGGAGATTTTTGACGGTTGCTACACATAATTCTTATATGTTATGTGTTGTGGAAGAGAATATAAGTGGTTTTATATAGCATCACTTATTCTCCCAAGAGAGGAGGCTAGATGACTATTGGTCAGTTAAAGGAAACACTACCAAAATTTTGGAAAAATTAACATGAGGTACGATAGATGGCACTTTAGCTATCTTAGTAGTGTAGATTATCCACATGAGTTTCCTTTGTACTTAAGTGTGGGTGGGAAATAAACTTGACCCTAGAAAGGGTGTTGTGTTGACTTTTTCATAGCAAGAATTGTGGATTATATTTGATCATTGTGTCGACTTTTTAAGCTTTTATATTATTAATTTTTAAATTTTCTTTCATCTTAATTTTTATAATGGTTTTTTAAAGTTTTTATATGATTAGCTTAAACTTTTCTTTCAAGATTTTAGACTAACTTATATTAACTTATGCATCTCATCCAAAATGGGTTCTATAGTTACTAGGTTATCTAGAGATTTTCTTTAATAGTAATTGTTGTTTTGTATAATCAAACTTGTTGCGTTCACACTTATTCAACATGATTTTGTTTCATAGTAATTGTTGTTTTGTATAATCAAAATTGTTGCGTTCACACTTATTCAACATTTTTACAACTCAAAATGAGTTAGTATTGTGTTGTATTCATTGTCAATTACAACTCGAAATAATGAGGTAGTGTTCATAGTCAATAAGAGAACATCAACTAAAGCATTAAACCAGATCACCCAAACAACTCTCTGTAAAAGTTTGCAAGTATAAACTTTTACAATGTTTTAATAATGAAATTATTGGACAAAAAATAGATTAAATAATATTCTATCCCAAAATGGGAATCACCCCACATGGGTTGTTAGCCTACCTTCTTCTCCCCCAAAGGGGTTATAGTTGAGTCCTGATTCATGGCAACCAGTATAGAATCATTCAAATATTTAGGTTGGTAATGTGTGTGAAGGAGGTTGATGCACGTTATGATGTGAGTTGCTAGGTCAGAGAGAGTGTCCAAGGAGGCCGGTAATTCCAATTACTTTCCCTGTAGCATGTTCAAGAATTATTGAGTCCAAAGAGATGCTTGCCCACTTCCATAGTGTTCTAGTCTCTAAATTCATTTGCCTATGATTTTTTCTAAGCCATGCTCTTCTTACACTTTTCTCATTCCAAAGTCAAGGTAGTGACCATCATGCCCATGGATTCCACGATGTGTCTTTCACAATTGTAGAGATTTTTCCTTAGAACTCACATTTCCCCTAGTAGGTTGTTATTATTTTAGAAGATACAGTTATCTTCTTTAACATTCATTAACAATTGCATGTACTAGGATCACTGAAAGATAAACAATCACAGAACACAAGATATATCTTGGGAAATCCTTGTGGGGGAGAAAACCAACAACCAATTCTTCAGTATAGATTCCTTCAACGAGTACAATGTCACATTATAACTCTCCACAAATAGACCAAGAACAAGATACCAAAGACCAAGAAAAAAAGACCTTTTGCGCTAGACCTCCTTTCCTATGCTCCAAATACACAAGAGAAGGCGAGTTGTGTGTGTGTACAAATGAGAGGAACTCGACCTCTATTTATACACATAAACGACTCCCGAAAAGACGCAACCCTAAGAGGGGCGGTTTTGACTTTTACAATAAGGATAAAAATAAAATAATAAATTATTTTGAGCCGATTTATACAATAAGATTGCAATAACCTTCTCGAGGTTTGAACAATACAAATACAAAAGAATATCTTCCATAGTTACATCAAAATATCAACACTCCCTCTTAACTAGGAATGTATTCTTTGTTGCCACTAGCGCTCATGACCATTGACTGTTGAACATATGAATCTATACATCATCGGATATCCATAGTACAACATGACTTCACAGCCAATGCATCCAAGGCATGTGGGTAGCTCTCAAATAGATTCAACATGTCACCATGACATCCACTACCACGCAATGCATTTGTACCTCATCATGTGCACACTTGTGATTTCAAAGCCAATGCATCCAAGGCATGTGGGTAGCTCTCAAATATCTACAACATGTCCCCAGGACATCCACTACCCTGCAATACATCTGTACCTTGTCACTCCCTCTGAAGAGGGACCACACCAAGCTTGTCCCTGAAGTGCTCGAACTTTGTCCTTGACAGTGGCTTGGTCAACACGTTCACAACCTGCTCCTCGGTAGTCATGTATTGGAGCCTCACTTCTCCCCTCTACACCATATCCATGATATAGTGATATTTGATCTTGATATGCTTTGAACTGTCATGGAACACCGGATTCTCTGACAACTTCATGCAACTCTGGTTGTCACACCAAATGCAGGTCACCTCCAGTTTGAGACCAAATAACCCAGACAATAGATTCCGAAGCCACACTACTTCTCTACATGTTGCACATGTTGCCACATATTTATCCTCAGCCATACTGAGTGCTACACATGAGTTCTTCCTACTGCTCCACGAAACCATACTGGAGTCTAGACTGAATAAATATGTTGAAGTACTCTTCTGATCAAGAATACTATCAACCCAATCTAAATATGAATATCCATGTAACCTGAACTCATGGTCTGTCACATACCTGAGACCATAATCCAATGTACCCTTAAGGTACCTCATCACATGTTTTGTTGCGACCAAATGAACCTGCCTAGGATGCTCCATATACTGACTCAAGGTGTTCACAACAAAACATATATCTTGTCTCATGTTCGTCAAGTACATCAACAAACCCACCATATGCATGTATAAAGTAACATCCATAGTCTCTAAAGTTGTATCTTGCAACAATTTCAGATTTGATACCATAGGTGTAGACATTGCCTTGCAATTTCCAACATCCCGGACCTCTTCAGGATTTCCACTACATACTTCCCTTGATTCATAAAGATCTCATCCTGTCTCTGCCATACCTTGAGACCCAAAAAGTAATGAATCATCCCAAGATATTTCATCTCAAACTTAGCATCCAATTTTCTCTTACACTCTGAGATGATCTTTTCCACACCTGATAGAAACATTACCCACATACAACAGTAGTATTACTATACCATCATCCACGACCTTAAAGTAAAGGTTAGGATTTGCACTTCTCTTTTTAAATCCTAAGCTTGTTAGAAAACTGTCAATCCTGTCATACCATGCTCTGGGTGCCTGCTTTAATCCATATAAAGCCTTCTTCAATCTACACACATGCGTCTCCCTATCATGTACCTCGAACCCTTGTGGTTGCTCCACATATACTTCCTATTTTATTTCACCATTCAAGAACATTGTCTTCACATCCATCTGATGCACCTTCTATTTCATTACTGCGGCCAACGAAAGTATAGTCCTGATCGAGGTATATCTCACCACGTGAGAAAATGTCTCCTCATATTCAATGCCCTCCTTCTGAGAGAATCATCGAGCCACAAATCTAGCCTTATACTTTTCAATACTGCCATTCGCTGCACGTTTCATCTTGTAGATCCATTTTAAACTTACTAAATATTTCTCCTCTGGTATGGGGACCACATCCAAGACATCATTCTTTACTATGGACTGATATTCCTCCCCCATGGAATCCTTCCATACCCTCTTTCTTGCAACCTCTTCATAACTAGCCGATTTTGCATCCATGATATCACACAAACATGCCACATAGCTGGAATATGGTTTCGAATTCTTACATTCCCTGAGATATTTTTCTGGAGCACCATATATTTCTTCATCTCTGATGAGATCCTATGCCCAAGATGGTGTTCTCTTGTGAGAAGAAATCTCTGCTGGCCTCTGAGGTTTTGTCATGTCATTATCCTTATGAATGACTTCCTCTAGTTCAACTGCTTCTGCCTATAGAACTCTAGTAACTTCATTCTCCTCCTCATGAACCTCTTTTGCACAGTCCTATTTTGATTTGCTGAAAGCCACACTTTCATCGAAGGTGACATCTAGGCTAAGCTCAACTTTCTGGTGACCGGGAATATATATCTTGTATGCCTTTGATGTGTCACTGTAACCAACAAATATGCCATTCTTTCCAGATGGGTCCAATTTTTTCCTCTTTTCCTTGGGGACATGCAAAAATACGGGACAACCAAATATCCTTAGATGACTGACTTCCAACTTCTCTCCTAAAAACATCTCCTCTGGAGTCTTGTTTTCAAGTACTTTGTGGGGACTTCTGTTTTGTATGTACACTGCAGTATTTGTTGCTTCTTCCCACATATGAATAGGTATATCTTGATCATGGATCATAGCCTTCACTGCTTCCATTATCGTCTGATTCTTCATTTCTTCTACTCCATTCTACTAAGGATTATAGGGAGTAGAAAGTTCCCTCTTAATCCCAGATTCCTTGCAATATTCTTTGAATTCCTCTAAAGTGAATTCTCCTCCATTATCTTATCACAAGGTCTTTATCTTCTGCTCTGTCTTGTTTTCTACCAGTTCCTTGAATTCTTTGAATTTGCCAAACACTTCATTCTTTTCCTTCAACAAATAGATCCAAGTTTTACGTGAGTAATCATCAATAAAAGACACATAATATACATACCCACTTAGTGAAGTTGCTGACATTGGTCCACACACATCCGAGTGCATGATGTCCAATACTCTTTTGGCTCTTCTATCGTTGTTGGGAAAGGAGTGCTTCACGTTCTTTCCTTGTGTGCAAGCTTTCCACACGCCGTCTGGTTTTGCCTCGATCTCTGGTAGTCCCGTCACCATCTTGCTCACACTCAAAAGGGCCTTGTAATGTAGGTGAGAAAATATCCTATGCCATAATTAAGTGGGATTCACAGTGTCGTGAATTAACGTTGAATCTGATTGCCCTCCAATCTTTGTTACATATAGACTGCTTCATAACTTATCCATCAAGAATGACTTTTATTCTAGAACATACATACTATCCAATTACTTTTGATCTCCAAGATCATCAACATATGCGAGGAGAGAGAATACATAAACTGAATCTATTTACAGACTTATGACATAGAGGAAAAGACTTAGACTCAAACTTGCAGATCTATGAATACCAACTCTTGAATGATCAAATGAGAGTCTTGGGATTTTACTTATAGCATCGCCATTCAGTTAACCAAGAATTATTAACTAGAATCTTTATGTCAAAAGAAGATGATTTTCGCGAGGGGATATTTCTCATGATCCAATTGGACTGACAAAAGAAAAAATATGATTGAGATTCAGGGCAAGTGGGGACAACCACTTGTTATCTCATCCCTTAGTGGTCTTTCAACATACGGGGACCTGAATCAGACATGACATATAAATACAAAATACGACTAAGATTTGGGGAAAGTGGGGAAAACCACTTGTTATCTCATCCCTTAGTGGTCTTTTGACATATGGGGACCCAAATTAATCCTGATAGATACAAAGTGGAGTGCTACCTCACCCACGGAATGGTATGGCCTATGAAATAGCAGACAAACACACAAAGTACAAAGTGGAGTGTATTGCCACCCACGAAGCATCTCTTTAAGATTTTATAAAATATTGCATGTCAACAAAGTAAAGATACTATGTACAAATTAGGGTCCACAATGCTTCTGCACTAATCCTCCATGTGATTATTCAAATTATGAATCTCTTCTTCAGTCCAAGAGATATCGGAGTCATATCCATATGGATCTTGAGATTCAGGTACATCTGGTATCAGGAAGATGAAATCATCAAGGCAACGACCCACAAAGGATCCGGGCATACATGCATGCTTATGATATTTAAGATACTCTCCTTTATATCTAGTTCAGACTTTAAGGGTTAGGAGTACATCTTCTCGGGTTATGCCTAGGATTTTTCCATCCTTATCTTTTAATTCCTGATCATATTGTACAAACTCTGGAAGATCAAGTTTGGATAAAGATGCAACAACAAATTTTAGCTTGAATTTGAACCAGAGTTCATATTGAGCTACAATCATAAGTCCATGCTACAAATTAAAAATAAATTGAGGTCCTTTTAATGACCATTCCTCCCTTGGCATAAATCTTTCAAACAAAATTTTAGTTCATCTAGTCCATGGTTTTCTTCCTAAGTTTCTAGTATCTGCATAAACAAAAATTTCCCTCTTTTCACGAGCCAGTTTTAACATTAAGGAATAATTCTCCCAACATATGGTCCATAGCCAATATCATAGTAACACATATCTTCATCATCATAGTCTATGGAGAATTGTTGAATGCATCCCCATATCATTTTTAAAGCATTTCTTAGGCCTGCAAATGCCTTCTCCTCCCATTTTTCGAGGATCTGAATTTTCATGGGAGAATCCTTGATTTCTTCAATCAATGTGGTTGACAATTGTTCTTATGCTCTTTCTCTGACCATCATCTCTATTACTTCTTCACTTACTATTGACACAATGTCTTTTCTCCTTGTGGCTTGATCTCGATCTTCATCTTCTTGAGTCATAGGTTGTTTTCCTTTATTTGATGGTCTTGCTGAAAACATGGCTCAATTTATAGTCTTGGATTCCTTGGTTAACATATCAACAAGGAAGTTTAAATGACCAGGTTTATGTTGTATAGTGAAATCAAAATTATCTAGCCATAAAATCCATTTTTGAATTCTAGAATGAGATTTTGTAAGGAGCTTTTCATATTTTAACATCCATGGAAAAATTTTCAGATCAGATCTAATTAGGAATTTTATTGGTTTTAGATAGAGTCTGAAATGGAGCACTGTATTTTTTACAACAAGAAGCTCTTTGTCACTGGAAGGGTAATTAAGTTCTTCTCCCTGAAAATAAATTGAAGCATATGAGCATATAGTTTCAACTCCGTTAATTTTTTCAATTAGTACACCTGCCCATGTACTATTTGATGCATCTGTTTCTATGATATAGTTCCCTTCTCCAATAGGTAGGGATAATGGTGTAAGTGTTGAAATATTGTAACTGCAAAGAGTATTCTACTTATTATTGAGTTATTATTAATTAGATCAATCCCTTTTTGTGGATTGATCATGTCGGGCTTTGTAAATGACGAAATCCCATTTTTTGGATTGGTCAAATCCTAATAATATGTTTCTAATTAAAAAGTCGACTCCCATGCCTAATTAAAGTGGTTTTAGCCACTAAGATAAGAATTCGTCCCTTCTTGATGAAGATACACCTCCCTAGCATCTGCCAACCGGTATAAATAAGAGAGGCTAGCGCCTCATTCACACACTCACTCTAGTCACTCAGGCTTGTTTATTCTCTAGTGTTTGGTCTTTTATCTTGGCATTGTATTGCCAATCTATATTAAGGAAGTTTTTGCTGGGTTTTCTCCCCCATGAGGGTTTCCTAGGATAAATGTTGTGTATATTGTGATTGTGTTTCTCTCAGTGATCCTATCTGTACTATTGTTATCTAGTAAATTGAAAAGAAACTTAATAATTTCTCTAAAATTAACATGGTATCAGAGCTAAGTTGAAGAGAACACATTTCAAAGGATAAGAAAAAATGTCATTGTTGCCGTACAAGAAAATTAGGGATTTTTGTTGGAGAAGAATTTCATCCTAAAAACCACCTAGGGAAATGTTCCCTAGCTTAGCGAACTCATTTGCAGCTTGAGCGCACCTTTTCAATGGACAAAACTCCCAGAAAGTGAAACCCTAGTTTTCACTAGTACCAGAAAACCAGGAAACCAGAACTAGAACTAGAAGTACCAGTCCATATTTTCGCATGCCCAGTTTCAAGGGGTAAATTTTGGATTTTCAGAAAACTGACTGCACCAAGCTACTCGCCTCAGCTAAGCGCACCTCTTGGTAAGTTCATATTTAATTTCCGATCATTTTCAATTTTTGGTCATTTTCCTAGCTCCAGGTCAAGATGTCTGCAAGCACCAAGCTTGTGGACAAGTTAGTGTTGGGTATGTGTTATATTCTTTGCACGAGTAGTAGTGTCTGAGCGCCTGCGCCGGGCGCGCGGGGGGGCAGCACCCCCGAGAAATTTTTTTTGGGCCGACATATTTTCGCCGGTTTCGGGCCGACATATTGCCGACATATTTCCGGGACGACATATTTCCGGGACGACATATTTCCGAGACCACATGATATTAGGTGGTTTTCGGCACATGGTTTTTGCCGATGGTTTTCTATTTCCGGTTAAGGAATTAGGGTTTTGGACTAATCCAGG
>ML799093.1:354091-381812 GCA_009831015.1 Picea engelmannii | reverse complement strand
CCCCCCCCCACAGTTAAAGGCAGAAAGCTTGGGGGGGTCCGATATGCCCTGTTGGTCGTAGATCTAAGTGACCGATTATCGACCACTGAGATCCAATGGATGAAGTAAGTTTGGCTGATCGATATCTCAGATATTATCCTTTGATTATCCTATCCTTCCATTTGAATCAATTTGACGGCTGAAATTTACGTTGGATGATCCGATGGTTGAGGATTTATTTCGGCTCTCTGGACTTCGGAGATTTCAAATATCAAACTGACGCTCTGGATAAGACAGCCCAGATTCAATTTGGATGAATTGATGCTTGAGATATTCATTGGATGATCTAAAGGTCAAGAATGTACTTCGGCTCTCTAGGTCTCCGGACATTAGGGATTTCAAATCTCAAACTGAAAAATATGAAGTGAGATTTTTTCGGTGCTTAATCTCCTCGCATCTTTATACCCGAACTAAATGTTGTTCGTCGATCATGATCCTAGATCGATGGCTCAATCTGTCTGCGATGCATCTCTTCTAGCTTATCCTATCCTTCCACTCGAAAGTGATCTGATGGTTGACGGGAATTCAGATAATCAAATTCTTAATTGTTTTTCCCCGCTTTTCCTATCCTTCCATTAATTCAATCCAACAGTTGTTGGTCCTCTGGATTGGTGATCCAATGACCACTGTCACTCTTCCTACGAGTTTGTCTCTTGGACCTCGTCTGCACATATGAAGAATGATAGCTCTCCTGAGCTTTGGCAATGAAGTTCACCTCAACCCTAGCATACACTTGCACTCTGCGCACAACTCTGCGTTATTCCTCTTGAGCTTGATTCCTTCTGCAAACTCACAAATTCTAAGGAATCATGTGCATGCTCTTTGCTACCTTCATGATAACCTATGGATATCTGGAAACTCCAATTCTCTTCCCTGTGCTTGTCCTCCTGAGCTTGTAGACAAAAATTTCTCATGGTCTCTTGCTTTCCTGTTTGTTGTCATTGCTGCCAATATGCCATCGTCACTGTTGTTCTTGCCATTAATGACAAGCACACTCTTCCTGTAAACATGCCAACAATCTCCCCCTTTGGCATTGATGGAAAACCTGAAGGACTGCACTGTTCTCCTTAGACCTCCAACTTTAGCATCCAGACCACACCTTTTCTCCCCCTTTGACATCAATATCAAAGAAAACATGCTCCCCCTGAGCTGTTTCAGTACTTTTCAGAGGTATCAAATATTCAACCAACACATACTCCCCCTAACAGGATGGACTCTCTTATTTGAGTCCTGCAAAATATTTCTATCTAACTCAGAGTCTTCTCCTTCTGATTCTTAGACTTGTTCATCTTCAGCTTTAAGTGTGTCCTCTGTAGCAGACTCAATATTTCTCACCTCTCTTACTGGGATTCCTTCATCAACCTCTCAACTACTCCATTTTGTTTTGGAGTTCCTGGGATTGTGTATTCTCTCTTGATCCCATGTTTATCACATAATTCCTTGAAATCACTTGACATAAATTCTCCTCCTCTTTCTGATCTTACTACTTTTAACCCATTGCCTGTTTGATTCTCAATTAAAGCTTTAAATATTTTAAATTTCTCAAATGCTTCAGTATTTTTTTTTAGAAAAGCAACCCAAGTGAGTTTGAAGTAATCATCAATGATCAACATGAAGTAGTTTTCCTTCCCTGTGCCTTCTTGTCTTGATGGTACACATAAATCCATATGAACTAATTGGAGTGGTTTCTCTATTGAAGTAGAGCTCTTTGGATTTAAATCATGTCCTGGTTAGATTTCCTACTTGGCAGGGTTTACACACAGAATATAGTGGCTTTGATAATTTTGGAAGATCTTTTATCGCCTCAAGATTTTTGAGCTTGATTAAGTGGTCAGAGTTTAGATGTCCAAATCTCCTATGCCATAACTGGATTTCATCATGTTTTCTTAGATGACACTCTTTTCTATCTTCTTCCAGCACACATGCATTATTATCTGTCCTTATGTGTTTAGACACCACTTGTCATGAGTTTACATTATTTACCTTACAATCTTTGGAAGTGAACACGTCTTCACAGCCTCTGTCACACATTTGACTTACAATGAGAAAATTATGTTTCAGACCATCTACCAGAAGAACATCATGGGCATCTCCTTTTCCATTACTCAAACTCACCATCCCTTTACCCTTGATTTTACCTGGTTCATCATTTCCAAAGGTCACATTTCCTGTTTTTCTTTTACTTATAGACATAAGCTTATCCTTTTCTCTAGTCATGTTTTTGGAACATCCATCGTCTATATTCCAGGGGTCTTTTTGTTTTTGATCTAAAAGTACTAGACCACATTTTTCACTATCTTTCTTTTTCAAGGTGCTAGAATTTCTAGCTAAGAGCTTTATCCTTGGATCTTCTCTGTAATTCTTCATATGACAATTTGCAGCTTTGTGGCCGAAGTTATGATAGTTATAGTGTTCGAGCTCGTCATTCAATAGGTCAAAGAGATTGGTGCAACGTTGTCTACTCATTGGTTGTTTAGTTCTATGTTGCAAAGATTGTTTGTTTCTTGATCTCCTCAGTTGCATGTCTCTAAATTTAATTTGACAATTTGCAATCTTATGACCAAAATTAGAGCAGTAAAAACAATAACCATGGAAGAAATTTTGGTACCTGAAGGATGGCCTTATTCTTGGCATTTGTTGCTCCATCATTTGATGTCTTAGTTTTTTTACCAGGGATCATCTTGTCCTCATTAACTGTTGGTGGCAGAGTATTCACATGGTTGTATTGTTTGCTGACTTGTAACTTGATCATCTTTACTGGCTCTTTGTTTTTTGGCTGTTTTCTGCTTGAACCACTTACATAGCCTAAACTAGTCTTCAACAAAGGAGATCTCTGTTTTCTCAGAATGTCATTTAGTTCTGCTGAGGATTTAATGCTTGGAAGATTTTGGAGATATAATGCTTTAAACTTATCCATCTCTTTCCAGGTTTTTACTACCTCTTCCTCCAAGGCTTCACATCTTGCCTTCTTCTTTGATAATTGTTGTTTTAGAGTGTCCTCTATTTTCTTTGCCTCTTCTAACTCCACTTTTAGTAGGGAAAAGTCTTCATTAGGTTTTTTACCATTCTTTTCAAACTGCATCAACAATTGTTTTTGTTTTCTCTTCTTAAGTTTGAGTCTGTCAATATCTTCTAAAGCACTGATTAGTTCGCCTTCCATATCAACCACAACTTCTTCATCATTAACATCACTTCCTCTACTCTTATTATCATAATACTCTTTGGACATAAGCATAAATTCATTAACTTTATCTTCACAAGAAGAGTCATTATCTATGTCTCCTGAAAATTCATCATTGTTTACACATAAAAAATTATTTTTAACAAATCTCTTGGACTTGTACTTCTCTTCACCTTCAGAGTTCTGGTCCTTCTTATTGTGTGGACACTTAGATGAAAAGTGACCTATCTTTCCATAGTTAAAACATTTGAAGGGAAAATTACCTTGATACTTGCCTGATCCTTTCTTTAGTCTTCTCACAAATTTTGCTTCAATATCATCAGGCTCAGAATCCTCATTCTTATCTTATTTAAATGATGCTTCTATAGAGGTGGGTTTATCTTTAACTATCCTCATTTCATATGAAATCAACATTCCTAGAAGTTGATCAAAATGTAGAGCTTTTAGATCATTAGTTCCTCTATAGCAGAGACATTTGGGTTGAACCTATCTGGCAGAGATCTCAAAAATTTCTGAAATAAAAATATGTCTTCAATATTCTCACCAAGACCCTTCATGGAATTCACAAGCTCCTCAACTCTTAAGAAAAATTTATTAATTGTTTCATCCTCATTCATCTTTAGTTGTTCGAACTGTAATCTGTAGGTTTGAAGCTTGGCATCCTTTACCTTTTCATTACCTTCATAACTACTAATGAGTTTGTCCCACATTTATTTGGCGGATTCTAAGTGCATAACTTTTACAAATTCTTCTTCTGTAAGTCCACTCAGAATAGCATTCATAGCCTTACCACTGAAGTTGAATTCTAGCTTGTCATCTTTATTAGCTAGTACAACTAGATTTACATAACCAGTCTCTACCACATCCCAGACATCTGCACCTAAAGCCATTATGTAGGTTCTCAACCTAACTTTCTAGAAGACAAAGTTTGTTCCATTGAATAGAGGGGCCTTGTTGGTTGAAGTTCCTTCATGGCTAATCATGTTTAAGCTCTAGGATCTACCCTTAAATAAAGGGAACTGGCTCTGATAGCAATTGTTGGACAACTGAGAGGGGGGGTGAATAATTTGTTACTATGCTTAAACAATTATGCCCATTTTAAACTCTTTACAGAACACTCAATGATGATCACAATAATGCATGGAAGTAAGAAATAGAATATTCAACATCAATCACACACATGAAATACACAGAGACATATATTCCTGAGGAAACCCATAAAGGGAGAAAGCCTCTTCTTCTTGATATGATAAGTAGTCTTTGTTTTCTGTACATTATCATTCTTATGAGAACCAACTCATTTTGAGGCTACCACCTCTAGTTTACAAGAAGCAACTTGCTGAGAGCACCAACTCTCTTGATTATCTAGCACCCACTAGAAGGAAGTACCAAATCCCTGAGTGTTCCAGCACCAACTGGATGGAAGCATCAACTTCTGGTTACACATGCACCAACCCGTTTAACAGAGAACATATTTCTCCCTTGCACCACCCTACCACCCTAGTTTTTCTGATAGCAACCAGATGGAAGCTACAAATCCCTGTGTTCAAGAACCCACTTGAAACTTTGAGGACAACAGTCCTCCCTAGCACCACCCTACCACCCTGAGATATAAATATTCATTACAAAAATTTATTACAATGATACAATATTTATCAATGACTTACCAATCTCATCATTGTTATGCTACACCGCTCTGCTATGCCTGCATCAGTGTATTCCTGCTCGCATCTTCTTGTGATTTATGTTCTTTTTATCTATCTCTGCATGTGCACCTCATCTTTCTCTTCATCTCTTAGATATGCATTTTGTTCTATGTATTTCTTCTGCATTTTATGCTCTGTGCACCATTTCCATTCTCTGCTCTATGCCTCTTCTGTGCACTTAAGCTCTTGCGCACAACCTGCTTCTTCCCACATGAATTACTATCAAAAGAAGCAAGCATATCTTCTCTATTCTGTGTATATTTATCATGCCAAGTACTCTGTTAGATCATACACTCAACTCTTCATCCTCTCTGGCGATTATACCGAGTCTGTTCTTCATCAATGGCCATTATCCTAAGATTCTTTGACAATGGCCATTATAGTCTTTGACACTTTTCCATTTGTCAATTGTTTCTATGATGAGTCTTCATTCCACTGGCATCTACCTTGAGACTCTTCAGCTCTTCTAGAGATCATCTTGAATCTCTTCGAATACTCTGGAAGATACAATCACTCCGTTCCATCAGTTACAGAGAGTCATTTTGGCTTCTTTGGCTTCTAAGACCCTTCCTTCACGTGACCATCAATGGTGACCATATGCCTAACCAACAGGCGCTTCTTGACTCACGACTTCAGGAATCTTGGTATCAGACATCTCGATTCTCCCAACTCCTGATATCCAAAGTGGAGCCTAGCAACGTGCTAGCTCCTCCCTTAACCTTCGTTGATGTGACCATGGTTGTGACCATAGGCCTAACTTCCAAGTGCTTCGTGATATCGGTCTAGTGAGTGTTAGCTCGTTCTTTCGATATGACCTTGGGTGATGGTCTCTCGTGACCACATGATTGCAAGCACGAGCTCTCTTCTCGTTATCCCCCTGTCGCATGTGACCTTGGGCTATGTCCTTGCATAAGAGAAATATTGTGGGCACGTCCAAGAGTGGTTTGGGATCAACCGCTTTTCTCCCTGTAATCCACCTCCAGCTGCCACGCACCCTTTCTCCAAAACCATGGTTTCAGTTGCGGCCCGCTCATGAAAAATGAAGACCCGAGCATGTTCTAACCCCACAATGCAACGAGACCATCGATATCATGATCTTGACAGGGCTCGTTCGATCAATGACTCCAATCTATCTTCCTTTCCTTCCTTCTTTCCTCCATCCACGCACGATCCTTAGTCTCAACGACCAAGTGACATGTGGGCCTCCAAACCAACGGACAAGATCGATTTCGCCTTTCGGGCTTCAGGAGTCTTGATTCTCAAACTCCGCTTGCTCCCAGAGCATTTGACCTAGAGTCCACGATCTAACAATGCATGGTCTTCTTGAATCAATGGTCACAATCCCTTTGGGTATTCGGGGTTCAAAAATCTCAACTTTCCAACCTTTCAACCTTCCTTTGCTTTTTCTCGCAGTTGACAATCCACTAATGCATGTCCCTTTCGGATAAACGATCACGATCCTTTCATGTCTTTGGACTTTGGGATTCTCAAGTCTCAACTAGAAATACTTGAAGTGATATTTCTCTGAAATCTCAGATCAGCTGACACATACTCCCCTTGAAGATCAACAATCGAGATTTGTTTTCGGTGAATTTCACATTCTTCCCATCCACAAACTTCCAAAGTTGTGGATCTCGTGCCACCTATCCTCCTCAACAATGGACAACTGTCGGAACTTCGCCCTTTGGAACTTCAGGATTTAAACTTTTCAAAATTACACTATCCTTCTACTATACAATGATCAATGGTTGAGAATACACCCGAAGTGATCTTTCATATCGGACGACTCGTGTCCTTGCTGACATGGTCTGCCACACGACCTTGTTGACGTGATATCCCATATATCCTTTGCTTACGTAGTCTATTAACATGGGTGAGATGTGTAGGCAGTGTAGTGGAGTGTGGAGGCAGAGCGCGGTAGTGGAGTGTGATGTGTAGTGGGTAGTGGAGTGTGACGTTAGAGTGTAGAGGTGGTAAGTATGAGTGGTTTGGTGGTTTACTCGGAGGGGGGGTTAGGCGGTAAGTGGTAATGAGTGAGGGGGGTCCGATTTAAGAGGAAGGTGACACGTATGAGGGTCCCACATGGAAAATACCACCAACGCGGACCTCCCCCTCCCACGGTTAAAGGCATAAAGCTTAGGGGGTTGGGGGGGGGAGGTTTGATATGCCCTGTCAACTGTAGATCTGAGTGCCCGATTATTGGCCGCTGAGATTAGCATGCCTTCTAACTTATCCTGTCTTTCCACTTATTTTGATCCGACGACTGAAGGAAATTTTGGTGATCGAGATCTTAGATCTCAGCCCTTTCTTATCCTATCCTTCCACTTGTCAATCCGACGACTAAAATTTACTTCGGACGATTCGACGGTCGAGGATTTATTTCGGCTCTCCGGGTCTCCGGACTTCAGAGATTTCAAATCTCAAATTGACGCTCTGGATCAGATGGCCCAGATTCACTTCGGACGATCTGATGCTTCAGATCTTCTTCAGATGATCTGACGGCTGCGATATTCTTCAGATGATCCGATGGTCGAGAATGTACTTCGGCTCTTTGGGTCTCCGGACTTCAGGGATTTCAAATCTCAAACTGAAAAATCTGAAGTGAAATTTTTACGTAGCTTAACCTCCTCGCATATATATACCCAAACTAAATGTTGTTTGTCGATCATGATCCTAGATTGATGGCTCGATCTATCTGCGATGCAACTCTTCTAGCTTATCCTATCCTTTCACTCGAAAGTTGATTTGGATTTATGTAGGAACACAATGAAATACAAAAATACACATAAACGCAGAGATGCAGCAGAAATAAGACTTCATTTCATTAATAACAAATGACTGAAATATGCTTACAGACAGAATGGAAATAAACTAGCTAGGGCGCTAATAGCTTATCTCTGAGAAGAGATGTGGCATTTATTGGCCTCTGAACTGTGTTACAATGAGTCTCGAAGGCCTATTATTATTGAGAGAGAATGGAAAACCCTAAACATCCAAAGACCTAACCCTAGGAGATGAAATGCCAAGACTATGGGCCTCGTTTGGGTACGTTGGTACATCAACTTCCCAGGGATGTAACTTTGGCATACGATCTCCGTTAGACGCGTTCCATACCTCGTTAGAAATATCTATCCGAGGAATACAACTTTTGGGTGAGAAATATGGATCTACGATCCATGTTGCTCCCTGTTTTCCCAAAAAAACATCGTTTAAGGCCTCAAAACGACGTTGGAAGTTCAGGACCCGAAAAACTGCTACAAATAGTAAACTGTGCGGAAACTGAAAAAATGAAAGAAGAAATGTTGGGGGTCCAAGTGGAATAGGTGGGTGGCCACCAATATCCACTTGGATCATTCCTCTCCCTTTAGGAAGCAATGGTCCCCATTGCATTGAGTTCCTCCATGAGATGAGGAAACTTCTGTTGAACTTGGTCCTTGGTGAGCCACTTGCCTTGGTGAAGGAGTTGGTCTGTTTTGACAACTCGATATAGCGATATCCTTTGTTTTAGGGTGTGCTTGATCTATGTATCCATGATCTGATCAGTTCTGGCTTGTTCCATTCAGTCTGGATTTAACTCTGTTGGTGTGAGTTGTTCTGCCATGTCAGATGTCTCTAGTAGAGGTGGAAAGTAGGGCCAAAGGAGGTCCACATTGAACACTGGGTGCAGACCAAGGAATGGTGGAATGCTGAGCTCAAAGGAATTTTCCCCTACAGCCTTGGTGAGGGTTTACAACTGATATCGAAGCAGACGAAGCTTGTGGTGGGGTCTAGCAAGGCTCTCCTTTTGCAAATGAAATCACACTTTTTCGCCCACCTAGAAGTTGTGTGGCATCCGATGTTGATCATGTCGTTGCTTGTACTTAGTATTGGCTTTGTCTAAGATGTCATGAACCTATTGGCAGATGTGTTGAATGTGCTCAATGAAGCTATTTGCCTTGTCAGCCTCAAACTAGACATGAGATGAATCTTCCTGAGTAGCCAGAAATGGCATGGCTATGTCAATGGGACATAGTGGTTGGAATCCCAAGCCCACTTGAAAGGGGTTGTGGCTGGTTGAGCTATGGAGAGCCCGGTTGTAACTGTGTTGTACATAGGGGAGGCTCTCATCCCATGTGTGTGGATGCTTTGAATTGTAAATGCACATAATGTGTACGATCATCCAGTTGATGACCTTTGTCTGGCTATCCGTTTGTAGATGGAAAGTTGTGGACTTGGTGAGCTTCGTTTCCAGCATCGACCAGAGGTTGGACCAAAATGTACTAAGGAACCTGCTATCCCGATTTGAGATGATAGACTATGGGATCCCAAAGTGTACCTGCACTCGTTTAAAGAAGAGTTGAATAGTGGCAATCATAATGGACATCTTAGAGAATCTTAATGGACATCTTAGAGAATCATAATGGACATCTTAGAGTTGAAAAGTGTACCTGCAATCATAATGGACATCTTAGAGAATCATAATGGACATCTTAGAGTTGAAATCATAATGGACATCTTAGAGAATCATAATGGACATCTTAGAGTTGAAAAGTGTACCTGCAATCATAATGGACATCTTAGAGAATCGGTCGACGACCACAAAAACATAGTCATTGCCATGCTTGGTAGAATGAAGGCTCGACATGTAATCCATAGAGATGGATTCCCAAGGTCGAATGGGGGTAGGAAGTGGAGGATAAAGGCCTTGATTCTTGATTTCGTCATTCTCTAGAACGTAGCATCCATAGATGGGTCCATTAGGCAGTGACGCACTTGGGGTCAGATCGATGGGGTGCTTGACTTGGTAGTGTAGAGGCACCCCTGTGGGGGAGGTGAAGATGTCCTCATACTCCTCCATGACCTTATCCATTTGTTTTTTTTGTGCAGTGGGGCCCTATATGGAGGTCATGGCCACAATCTTCCTCTTTCCCTAAGGGTGGATCATCAGGAAAACAAATTTCCTGGTTTTGTAAATGAGCTTACTTCATTGTTTTGCAGTAACCAAAGAGATGGTGGTAGACAGTGCTATCTCTGGTATCCTGTACAAATTATTGCCCAAAGTGATAATAAAAACATGAGGCCTGGACTCATACACAACATGTTTCTTCCCCAAGTACGGTTGGCCTAATAATACATCATAAACATCAAGAGGAGAAATGTCACATAATACCTCATCCGTGAAGGGCTTGATGCTGTAGGGAAGGCGACATTGTTGGCTGATGCGGAGGTCCCATCCTTGGTGCAACCACCCAATGGTGTATGGTTGGGGGTGTGTTGTGGTCAGTAAGCCCAACTGCTTCATGACCTCTACCGAGATGAGGTTCTTCTGGCTCCCGCTGTCGACAATGAATTGTAACGGGGAACCCTTTACCCACATCTTGGAATGGAAGAGATGCTATGCCTCCTCTAGATCTTTTGATTCCTCCTGTTGGATCTTGGTGGTGGAAATAGTGGCGTTGGGCTCCACATCAATAATCTACTTCCCCCTGTCACTCCCCTTATCGGGTTCTGATTCAGAGTCAGAGCATGCATCTGATTCAGAAGCCTGCAACTCGGCTACCAGTGACTGCTTGGCCCGACACTCACTTGTGTTGTGAGTGGAGCTCTTATGGAACTCACACCACTTCCCTGTGTCCTTTTTTGGATTCATGGTGTTATTCTTTGCTTGTGGATTTGGTGGGTTGTCCTCAGCCACAACGCCTTGGATTGGTCCTTTATTCTGTGGTTTGGGTGTACCTTTCCCTTGCTTCTGATTCGCAGACCCAAAGTCTCGCTTCTTCTGTTTGAATTTCTACTCAATCTTGGCAGCATATTGGTATGCCACACCAAGCGAGGAGATGTCGAGGAACTCCATTTCCTCCTGAATGTATCTGTGCAGGCAACTGCAGTACTTTAACACCAAATGTTTCTCTAAATATTTGATACCCAACTTTGTGCGTAGGGTATGAAACAAATTCGTCATCTCATGCACATCTTGGTCCCTTTGCTACTGCAGCGTAGTCCATTGTATGTACTTGTCCTCATAGCTCCCCATGGGATACTATTGTTCCTTGATGGCATATTAGAAAGAATTCCAAGTGGGTGCGACCGAGAACAGAGAGGGTTCCCCCTCGCCCTATTGCTCTGAGTAGGTTTCCCACCAGTCCTTGACATGGGGGGTGGCTTTGAGGAGTGCGAAAACAATCCTTTCTTGGTTGAAAAATTCATGAACCAAGAAATATCCTTCTAACAGATTCAACCATCTATCTACGACATCTGCATCTATTTGGCCCTCAAATATGGGAATGTCAAAGTTTACTTGTATCTTAAAGGGAGTGGCGCCTCCATAGTGGCTATTGGATGTCGATGCACTGCTAGTGGGAATCCGTTGAAGAATTTGAGAAAAGTTGTCCATCATCGCATTCCTTTGTTTCTGAAGGGCCTCCTCGAGCAACATTTTGATAGGATCTCCTGCTCCCTCATATTTATTTTCTTCCCCCATGGGCGGTCGTCGGGGTTTGCGAGGCTAATATTGTAAAGGTTCAACCAGATCGAGCCCCAACTCCTTATACCCTGACCTCGTTGGGGACATGCAAAGAAGGATCGAGGATGAGAAGACCGCTCTAATACCACTGATCCAGATATATGTAGGAACACAATGAAATACAGAAATACACATAAACGCAAATATGCAGTGGAAATAAGACTTCATTTCATTAATAACAAATGACTGAAATATGCTTATAGACAGAATGGAAATAAACTAGCTAGGGCCCTGGTAGCTTATCTCTGAGAAGAGATGTGGTGGCTACTAGCCTCTAAACTGTGTTACAATGAGGCTCAAAGGCCTATTATTATTGATAAACAATGGAAAACCCTAAACATCTAAAGACCTAACCCTAGGAGATGAAACGCCAAGACTATGGGCCCCGTTTGGGTAAGTTGGTACATCAACTTCCCGGGGACGCAACTTTGGCATACGATCTCCGTTTGACGCGTTCCATACCTTGTTAGAAAGATCTATCCAAGCAATACAACTTTTGGGTGAGAAACATTGATCTATGATCCATGTTGCTCCCCATTTTCCCAAGAAAACGTCGTTTAATTCCTCAAAACGGCTCCGGAAGTTTAGGACCCGAAAAACTGCTAAAAATAGTAAACTATGCGGAAAATGAAAAATTGAAAGAAGAAATGGTTGGGGTCCAAGTGTAATAGGTGGGTGGCTACCAATATCCACCTAGATCAAAAGTGATCTGATGACTAATGAGAATTCAGATAATCAAATTCTGAATCGTTTTGCCCCACTTATCCTATCCTTCCATTAATTCAATCCACCGGTTGTTGGTCCTCTGGATCGGTGATCCAACAACCATTGTCACTCTTCCTGCGAGTTCATCTCTTGGGTCTTGTCTACATATCTGAAGAATGCTATCTCTCTTGATCTTTGACAATGAATTTAACCTCATCCCTAGCGCACACTTGCGCTCTGCGTGCAACTCTGCATTATTCCTCCTGAGCTTGATTCCTTCTGCAAACTCATGGATTCTAAGGAATCCTACACACACTCCTTGTTGCCTTCATGATAACCTCTGGATATCTAGAAACTCAAACTCTCTGCCCTGTGCTCGTCCTCCTAATATTGTAGACATCAATTTCTCATGGTCTCCTTCTTTCCCGTTTGTCGTCATTGCTGCCAATATGCCATCATCGTTGTTGTTCTTGCCATCAATTACAAGCACACTCTGCCTGTAAACATGCCAACACAGTAGTGGTAGCTCCATTAGGATTTTTATAATCTTATGGAATCTTATGATTATTGGGAAGATCTTGAAGGTTTGGTAAGGATGGTTTGTCAAAGTACCACGTGGTACCTCCATTAGGATTTTATATCCTAGGGAATCTTATGATTCCTGGGAAGCTCTTTAGGGACTGTCAGAGTACCACAAAATGTTGTTACTCCTGCCTCATTCTGTTGCCCCATGATGATGATGATGTTGTTTCTCCAGCCTTTGTGTGATGATGTTGTTGTTGTTGATGCTGTATCAGCCTTGTGCTGACTATGATGTTATCTCAGCCTCATGATGATGATGTTGTATCAGCCTCGTGCTATTATTGATGATGATGATGTATTAAGTGTTAAACTAATTAATGTTGATTCATATGATGATGATTCCATTCCAGCTCCATGTCGTGGATGATGATATTGATGATGAGAAAAAATTCCGATGATTTATAGATATTCCAGTTAGTGTTCAAGACATTGATGATGTTGTTTCCCTCTCTCTCTCCGATGATGTTGTATTGTAGAATACCCTTCTTGTTAAGGGGAAGTGTTGAAATATTGTAACTGCAAAGAGTATTCTACATATTATTGAGTTATTATTAATTAGATCAATCCCCTTTTGTGGATTGATCATGTCGGGCTTTGTAAATAACCAAATACTCTTTTGTGGATTGGTCAAACCCTAATTATATGTTGCTAATTAAGAAGTCGCCCCCCAGGCCTAATTAAAGTGGTTTTAGCCACTAAGATAAGAAGTCAACCCTTCTTGATGAAGAGACACCTCCCTAGTGCCTTCCAACCAATATAAATAAGAGAGTCTAAAACCTCATTCACACACTCACTCCAGTCACTCAACAAGTGCGCAAGTTTGGAGATAGCTGCAGTTCGGAGAAGAAGGAAGAGAGAGGCGCATTGCTCAGTCTTGGTTATTCTCCAGTGTTTGGTATTTTATCTTGGCATTGTATTGGAAATCTATATTAAGGAAGTTTTTGCTGGGTTTCCTCCCCCATGAGGGTTTCCCAGAATAAATGTTTTTTATCTTGTGATTGTGTTTCTCTCAGTGATCCTACCTATGCTATTGTTATCTAGTAAATTGAAAAGCAACTTAATAGCTTCTCTAAAATTAATAGGAAGAGTTTGGACATTGTCTTTAATCCTCATGACAAATTTATTCATTGCATCATTCCAAGATGGAGGATTCTTTTTCAATCTCTGTTGCAGAATCAAAATATCATATGCTTGCCCTTTGTAGAATGGACGAATATAGTCGAGGTTGTCTAGGAACATCTACATTTGTATTTTGTCATGAAGAATGTCAGGAAATTATGTAAAGGATTTCAAAATATGGTCTTGGAGAATTAACTCACCTTTTCTATCCTAAAACCGATAAATTCGATCTCAATTTTCCTGATTTCCATTTTTTTCTTGGATAAAACCAGACCGTGCCTGAACACCATATCATAAAACTGTTGCAAGTGTTTGAGGTGTTCTTGGATATTCTTTGAACATACCATGATATCATCAATATAAATAATGAGCCATGGATACTCCCTAAATATGTCTTCCATTCTCTTTTGGAATTCGCTAGGAGCATTCTTTAAGCCAAAAGGAATTACTTTCCACTGATAATGACCATGGGGTACAACAAAAGAATTTTTGTGTCTATCCTCTGGGACTATACCTATTTGATAGAATCATGATTTTAAATAAAATTGACTAAATACAATCTTCCCTTTTATTCTCTGTAATAATGAGCTTTTATTTGGAAGAGGATACCTGATGTTATGAATTTGACTACCAACCTCGGCTTTCCTCTTTTTTGTTTAGAGTGCTTGTTGACATAAAAGCCTCTGCAAGCCCATGCACTCTTTGATGGCTCTATCAATCCCTTCTGTAGGAGATCATTAATTTCTTATTGGCAAATATGTATCTTTGTCGGACTCATCAAGGCTGTTGATGCATTTTATGGAGTAATGTTGACCAAGGGATCATATGGAAGGGACACAAAATATTTATCCATGTGCCAGAAGGCATTAGGGGATTCTGAAGTGCAATCTGTGATGATTTTTTATGAAATGTCTTTCAACATTTTTTCTCCATGTATTTGTGCATAACTGATGCTCCTTTCCATTTTTTGTAAGTCTCTTGATGATGGGGCTTATTCAGAGACCTTTTGATGTTCTTTTTCTCTACTTCTAGATCTTCCTTCAGTGAAAAAAGGAGTTTGGATATTTGTCCCATTTAAATAGAATTCAAATGTGTGTTTATTTTTTGTTTATTGTCATAGGATCTATAAGTTCAAGGAATTTTTCACCTAACACAATCATCATTAATCTGGTTCACAAAGTGAAAATAAAGCTTGAAAGGTTTCTTACCAATTTTTAATGGGAAGTTTTCCACTTGGCCTTGTATGGGTACTTCTCAACCATCTATGGCCTTTCCTGTCATGGTAGGTATTTCCCAATAGAATTTTGGAATTACATTATTTCTTAGTAAATTTATCTGATAACCAGAATCAACTAAGAAATCTACCTCATATGGTTTTGTCTCAGGTGGAAAAAATCTCATCTTCATTGATCCGAGATCTTTTCATCAAAGTGACTTATAAATAATTGTATTAAATGAGAATAAATTAAAGTGAACCATTAAAGAAGGAAAATATCAATAATGAAGAGACATACACATCAAATATGAACACAAAAACTTGATAACGGAGTTCGTCCCTGGTGGAGTATGTCTCCAGGTCCTGCTATCAAATGGGTAGGCCTTTTTATTAACTTATCAAAAATTTTTGGGAAAATACATAAGTATACCTCATTATGGAATCAAGCTGCAGAAGCTTTGCTCATATCAGAAAACATACAACACCATTGAATTTGTGATGTCAAATTACCCAAAAATGACTATCTCCACACCTCAATCTGACTCTGGCACACCCAGTCCCAAGAGAAACTTTGTCTCGGTTTCCATGCCCTGCAACCTGCAATTAAATCCCAAAAAATTCCTTGTAAACCATGCCCGACCATACTATCACACGCCTCCTCCTATGCACTGGAAAAATTTCAATTTTTAAATAAAAATTGTGGGTGATATTAACAACATGGTCATTTGGCCTAGTGGTTGGCGGAGCTATAGTTAAGGCATATAATGGGGGAGGTCTCGGGGTTGAGCTCATGGGCCTCCTCTTTTGGGTGTTTGTTGTAACGTATATGCATATATTTAAATGGTGGTTCCGCCAACTTTAAACAATGGTTTAGATTGAATGTTGGGCTGCCAGATCCGACGGGGTTCCACCATATTTGGCGGACCCACCATTTTTTTATTTTTGGAATTTCGTTCTCAGGCCCTCATTGGGCATTTTTCCACTACCATGTGGCATCCCATGACTAGGCCACGTGGCAGCCAACCATTGGACCACGCCAACCAACTATATAGTCACCTGCCACATCAGCGTGCGGTCTGCTACCTCAGTTTCCACATCATCCTGCCATGTCACTGTACGGTCTACCACATGGTTGTATGGACTGTCATGTGGCACTTTTTCATTGGTCCATAGATTGACCCAAAAAATCCAAAAATGAGTGACACACGACAACCTCTGGTGTTGCCGCATCACCATGCTGACATCAACATGACATGTGTCACCTCCGGCATGTGCCATGTATGTTGTACAGATGCTGACATCATCTATACTGATGCTGACGTTAGTAGTACGGATGATGACTTATCCCCTGCTCACTGGGCTCGGTTGACCAAAAAATGACACGCAAATATCTTTCAATCCGTAACTCCGTTTGATGAGTCATTTACGTCGTTAGAAATCTTGCGACGTGTTCTTCACGATGATGCCATTTTCACTGAGTTTTGAGAACTTTGAATTTTTTCCCTTTCTGTATCTACTAAGGCCATTCCGAGATTCCTTAGTTGCTTCTGCAAATTCCGAGTTGTCCTGTTAGGGTCCTAACCCGCACATGGGTAGAACAATATATTCAGATGTAATAAAGGTCAATATTAATAAGGCCTTTCAATAAAATAGAATAAGGCAGATGTAAGAAGACCTAATAGAAGCTTCTGCTTCTAGAAGGATCTTCCTCTAGATGCTTCTTTTGATAGACATATTTAGTATAAATAGAAGTCGAGGGTATGAGAACCCTAGCTTGGAGATTATTGTAATAGAGCACTGCTAGACTGGAGGTTGCCCCCTCGAAGAGGCCCGTGAACATTGCTTTCTGAATCAAGTGTTATTTTTGTTGTTGTTCTTATATCATTTATGTGTTATTGTGGAGATTATGATGGTTATATTACTGTTATTCTACCATTTCTAGCATTTCATTTTTGTATTGCATACTTTTTATATCTAGTATATTACAAGTGGTATCAGAGCACTTTCCTTGGCAGAAATTGTGGGTAATTTTTTTTCAATTTAGAGATGTATTCCGGCGTCTTTAAGCCACAGAGATCTGTCATTACGCGCTTAAACCCGCAGTTGAGGGATTCATACATGCAAGAAATACACGTGGTTCTTAAGCGCACATCTATTGGCCACCCTTGTAACCCCTATTGGTACCCCTTCGAGTGGTAGCGCATCAGACATCACCTGTGTATGGATTGGCCTATATTTCTTGAAGCCCTCCATAGATAAACCGATCAGTCACCTGACTGCTATAGTTCCACCGAGAACAACACTCGAGAAAATACTCTCTAGTACTTGGGTAGTCGGGTAGTACGACTAAGGGTATGATCTATCCTCCTTACTTAGTGCCCTGAGATATTGGGCTGAGTACTACTGTTGGACCCCGCATGTATATCAGAGAGCTATAGCACAGGGAAAACCCTTGTCTGTAGAACCCTTGAATATATAACCCTTGGGGGCCAGAAACATAAACAAATTAAAACAGACAAGATCTATTGTCGTGCAACTGTGTTCGGGTTTTCAAATCACTACAATTTTCTTCTTGGTTAAGTGTTTGGGGATTTTATCTCTGCAGTACTCTTTAGATCGGAGTATAACTCTACAGGTGTAAAAAAAAAAAAAAAAAAGTCTGGAAATTTTTTCACCATTATTTGAGACCTATTCCATTGGATTCACCTCTTCTCCCTTATCACCTTCATACATATCATTTTTCATGAAATTGTTTTTGACCCCACTAGCCCCTTTTTAGTTCCCTCATCCTCATGGCCCATACCCATAGCCAAGAATTGGAAGGTCGCTTCAATACCTTGCAATATAGTCTCACCGCGACCCAACAAGAAGTGAAACAACTCAGTGCCAATTTTGAAACCATCAATACAGCCATGCAGTCCTCAATGGAGGAAGTCAAACAAGAACTGACCACCCAGCTTGAATCTTTCTTTTCATCACTCTGCACCAAACTGAAAATCCCTATAGATAACCCTTCCCCTAACTCACCTCCACATATTGATGGTAAACATTCCTCTCATTCCCATAACTTTCAGCACCATCACTTTCAACGTGACCTACGCCTTCCGCAGGTGGATGTGATCAAATTTGATGGCTCGGACCCCACTGGGTGGGTAACCCAAATGGAACATTATTTCTCTTTATATGGAATTACAAATGACTTGGCCAAACTCCGGTATGGTGTTCTCCATCTAGATGAAGAACGTTGGCAATGGTGGCAATGGAGAAAAACTTCTTGTCAAGGGTATATTGCTTGGACACACTTTGCGGCTGAGATTTATGAATGCTTTGATACTGACATGAACCATTTGGGCCATTTGACAAAGTTGTGTTGGCGTTCGAAAGTCACTCTTGGATTGATAGCAGGAGCAGAGCCCGAAGCCCATCAGTTTAATGTCACGATTTGTTAAAGAGTGATCGAATGGAGGGAAACTCAAAACATCATCATATAAACTCAAAAACTAGACCGGGCATGCATGAAAGAGTGAGGTCTTGATAAACTCCAAAAAGTGAGTCGTAGTAAAGGGTGAGAAGATGGAAGACTTATACGAGAAGGGTGCAAGGTCTATCACAGACATCCGGTGTGTAACAGACCGAGGAAGAAATGCATTCGAACACAAAATCCTTTTACATTCAAACACAAATACCAGAGAATACAAAGATGTCACAACAAATCCTTTATCACAACAAGATTGTGAAGTCCACATGAATCTTTCAACTGTGAACCCTCCAGCAGAAGATGAAACAAAGATGGAAAAGAAAAACTGTTTGTTATAAACCAGGAAATCTCAAACACAGAGGCATAATCAAGGGCTAGAGTATTTGCTGAAACTTTACAGTCGGGAGCTTAGCTCTACCATCGATAGATACAAAAATGGCAAAAATACCTACATATACTCAAAACAACAACAGCAGCAGAACCAAGAAAACGCATTAAAATCTTTGCGTTTGCATGGCTTCTGACACTCTGCAGCCGAAATCTTTGAATGATCGTGCAACTTGTGGCAGATGTGATAGATCTTCTGACAGTTACATCGGCGAATCGACGTGCTTTTAATTCATTGCAGGACATCCCCATTATGGCGGAGATGATGTCTAACCACCTTCAACCGCTTCAATAACTGCTTCTTGGGATAGGGAAGACTTCTCACACTGACACCTGGAACAACTGAATAGCTTGAGGGACGGACCTGAGGGCCAGTGCGGAGGACATGGTGTATGGTAGGAGTGATGGAATCGGGGAGCGCGTGGAAGGAGTGGTGAGAAGTACAAGTGATGACAGAGAGGGGCGACAGAGGATGATCCATGGTGGAAGACACCCAGGTATATGGGGAGAAGACGGGAAAAATGATCTCACCTTCGGGTGAGAGACTGCTGTGGAAAGGAACGGGACACGTGGCAGGTAATGAGTGGATGGTGGGAAGAAGGGAGAGCCACGCAGACCAAAGAGGAGAGGTGAATGGACGATACACGGCAGCAGGGGAAAGGTGGAAGGAAGAATAAAATGACAGGAGGAGGGCCCACACTGGTTAAGCACAGGGAAGCTGAGAGGAGCGGGACTGCACGAGCACCGTTGATCTGGGCACCACGATTGTGGCCATCGGAAAGCTGCATATGGGATTCCGGACCCCCCCCCCCTCTGCTTAAAGGTAGAAAGGCGGGGGGGGGTCCGGAATGGTCTTCATCGTCGTTGATCCGGGCGCGCTCATCTGGGCCGTCGGAGAGGTGCGCCCCCGATTCCGGACCCCCCTCCTTTGCTTAAAGGTCGAAAGGAAAGGGGGATTCAGAATTTGCTGTGCGCCGTCGATCTGGGCGCGCAAATCTAGACCGCCCGGTCTTGCTTGCTGCTTACCATGGGCGCATTGTCGCCCGAAACTTTGGATAAGTGGGTTTTTACCCCTTTATTTGCATTATATCCCCCCTATACAAGAAATATCGCTAACATTTGGCTCCATGGGGGATAGAGTCGTCCCTGTGATGCTCTAAGAACTCTTTTGTAGACTTAGTGCCTTTGCTGTTGGGCTATGGAGTCATTTATTAGTCCAGAAAACAAAACAAAAACAAAAAAAATATTTACAAAACAACAAATGAAACTAGCCGACTGCGGCTCACAGAAAACACTTCTTTAAAAAATGCCCATTGACTGGTCCATTGAAAACTTCATTGCCTTCCAGATCCTGCAACCTGTAAGTGTTGTTAGAAAACGCTTCAAGGATCTTGAAAGGCCCGAACCAGAGGGCATCAAATTTACTGTGTTTGCCTTTTTCCTGTTTGGGTGCATCCCACTTGAGCACCTGGTCGCCTGGCTCAAACTCTTTCTTCTTGTTTTTCCTGTCAAAAGCCTGTTTGATCTTCTGCTGACGGTTGTGAGCTCTGTCCAGGACCTGTTCTATGATCTGTTGCACCTCCACCATCTGATGGATTCTCCTGAGCACATGGTTGGGTTCCCCCTCATAATCTTGGAGGAGATCTGCCACAGGAAAGGCAAGCTGAGTGGGGAAGACGACCTCAATCCCATAAACAAGCTGGAAGGGTGAGAGACCTAGGGATTTCTTCGTTGTTACTCGATCGGCCCAAAGTGCGAATTTGAGCTTTGATTCCCAGGCCCGCTTATTATCCTCTAATAGCTTTTTGATAAGCTTGATTAAGCTTTTATTAGAGGACTCTGCCAGTCTGTTTCCCTAAGGATAGTAGGGAGTGGAGTGAATCAGTGAAATCCCAAACTGTTCGCAGAATTTGACCAGAGTCTCATATCTAAATGGGGAAGCATTGTCAGTGACAATTTTTCTAGGGCAGCCGAACCTAGCTATGATGTCTTCTAGGAAGCTGATGATCACTTTGTGAGAAGTGCTTCTGGTAGGGACAACTTCTATCCACTTATTGAAGTAGTCAGTTGTTGTCAAAATCCATCGGTGCTGACCGCTGGAGGGGGGATGAATTTCCCCGATGAAGTCCAATCCCCACTGCTGAAAGGGCGCTGAGACCACCACAGGTTTCAATGGCAGGGATTTGAGCTGCTGCTTCCCTGAGAATTTCTGACATTTGATGCAAGCTCTAACTTCCCTGTAGACATCCGAAAATAAGGTGGGCCAGTAGTACCCAGCTCGGAGGATCTTGTGAGCCATGGTCTTCCAGAAATAATGGCCTCCACAGAGACCACTATGGAAATCATATATAACTTTCTAGGCCTGCTGCGGGTCCAGACACACCAGTAATATCCCCTGGGGATCCTTCCAATACAAGGTTTGGCCAATAAGGAAATATCTGACAGCCTTGAGCTTTAAATCTCTTGCCTTGCTCTTTTTCATCCCATCAGGGGGTCTCAACTCCTACAGGAAATACAAAATATCTTTGTACCAGGGGCATGCTGATAGTGGCACAGTGCTTTGGGAACCCCTGTTAGATGATTCAGGTTTCTCATTGATAAGATTGATTTCCAAAGCTTTATAATTGGATTCGGCCAAGATCTTGGCCAAACCCTGCCCCTTTATTAGCTTAGTGGGCCTAATTTCCAGGTCAAATTCTAGGATATTGGCGATCCATTTACTTCTTCTTCCATCTATGTCAGGCTGTATAAGAATGTCCTTCACAGAGGTTGAAGGGACATATGCAATGATATTTGAATGTAAGACATAGACTCTGAAAGATTTGAGAGCTTTCACCAAGGCATAAGCCTGCTTCTCCATGATTTCGTATCGGAGCTCTGCATCTCTCAGTGCCTTACTAAAAAAGGCAATAGGTTGTTCTTTCCCTTGATCGTTCTTCTGCAACAGGACCACTGCTACTGTATTAAAAGAAGCAAAAGAAAATATTATAAAATCTTTAGAATAATCTGGACTGATCAACACAGGAGCTTCGGTCAATGCTTTCTTTATTTGGTCAATAGACTTCCTGGGTTCAGCAGTCCATTTTATTTCATGGCCCTTCCTGAGCATGGCTGTGATATGTTTTACCAGTTCAGCAAAATTTGAGACAAACCTCCTCAGGAAATTAATCCTTCCCAAAAATTCTTGGACCTCCTTTTTAGACCTGGGAAGTGACAGGGCCTGGATTACCTCTACCCTGTCAGGATCAATTCTCACTCCCTCTGCTGAGACTATATGGCCTAACAACTTCCCTTCTTGCATGGAAAACAATGATTTCTTGGGATTTAGGGAAAGGCCAAACTTGTGACATTTCAGGAAAACCTTCTTCAAGTGGCAATGGTGCTCAATATCAGTCTTGGAGAAGACTGTTATGTCATCTAAGTAAATCACCATGAACTTATCTTTTTCCCCAATAAAGGCTATGTCCATGGCTCGCTGAAACGTTGCTCCCGCGTTCATCAGCCCGAATGGCATCTTGGCATACATGAACGTGCCCCAAGGAGTGGTGAAGGCTGTCTTTTCTCTGTCTTCGGGCATGACTGATATCTGGTTATAGCCAGAAAATCCATCAATCATAGATATCCTGGATGCACCAGTGACCCTATGCAATATATGTTCCATCTTGGGCAGGGGGTAATTGTCCTTCCTCGAGCTCCTGTTCAGGTTCCTGAAATCGACACAGAGTCTGATTTCTCCGCTCTTTTTTCTTACTGGGACCAGATTGGCTACCCAGCTAGAGTATCTTAAGGGGACTATGATCTGGGCATCCAACAGCTTCTTCACTTCCCTCTCCATGACAGGTAGCAGTGTAGGATTTATCTGTCTCAGCTTTTGCCTGAAAGGTCTAGCCTCCTCTTTCAATGGGATCTTGTGCTCAATGACTGACGTGTCATATGTTTTTAGGTCTTCGTAGGTCCATGTGAACACGTCAGTAAACTCCCTCAACAACTTAGTATATCCGATCCTCTGCTCCTCAGTCAGGTTCTTTGACAGTTTGACCAACCTGGGCTCCTCTGGTGTACCTATGTTGCATTCAGCTGTATCAGCGTCATCACCTGTAACTCTGCCCTATACTGCTACATCATTCCCCTCGAACAATATTTCTAATGGGATCAGCCCCCTTGGTATATGATTGCTCGACAGTTGAATAATCTGATGGTCCGCAAATTTATTCAATAACTCCCCAGGGTGGTGATCAGGTTCTTCGTCAGGGACCTCATCTATATGCAACGCAGAGAAGTCATTTATGGATTGGAGGAATTTCTCAATCTCCTGATCGTCTTCAAACACCCTCCAATGTTTAACATTGTCCGGCACGGAGGGCCTGTATCTTATTTCCACCTCTGATCTATCATTTGGCAGTGCAGGAGCTTCGAACAAACTAGCCGAGAAAGCCTGAAAGTCGGCTGGAGCATTTTCTTCCCTTGGAATGAAAGAGATGTTGAAAGCCAGGAAGAAACTATCAATTAGATCCCATACCTCATTCCTTTAATTCTTGAGGCGAGGATGCTTGGTCTGATATATGTTTTTGACCTGTTGGACAATTAATTCTGCATCCCCGAACACATCCATCTCTCTGATTCCCATTTCTTTTGCAGCCCTTAATCCCAGAACCAGAGCTTCATACTCTGCCACATTATTGGTGACTTCAAATTCCAGCTTGTATGACAGTGATATGGTTTCCTGAGAAGGAGATCTGAATACCACCCCAACACCTGCACCTATACTGGAAGAGGCTCCATCAAAGAACATCTTCCAAACAGAGGTGGTTAGAGGAGGCATCCCCTGATTAGGACTGAGCTGCTTTCTGATCTGTAAAGGGGTCTCAGGTTCATCGGTGAACTACAATAAGCTAGATCCTAAGTCAGTGTCTAAGGCATAGATAGGATGATTAGTAGGGTTTGCTTCATCACTGACAATGTAGGCTAGCTGGGCTTCTCTGTACAATCTCCTATGTTCCCCCCCAAAGACTAGAATAGTGGCATACGTTAGATCCATCTGCAACGTCCCTCCAAGTCTCTTAATCCAAGACCTTGACAACAACATGCCAAACTTGGGGGGCACATCAGCCACCACTATATCCATAATCATACTCTTCATGGGCAGCTGAAACAGGGAAACTGCCAGGTCCTTGATGACTCCCAAACATTGTACCCTCCTGGAGTCAAAGGAATAGAGGTCATGATAGGCTCTGGTGACTTATAATCCTAGCTCCTCCATGACGGATTTAGGCATGAGGTTATGTGAGGCCCCTGAATCCATTAAGAAATTATGCAACACTTTGTCGTGTATGTTCAGGGAAGTGTAGAAGGGAGGGGATGAATCATCTCTGTCTTCCACCATGGGACCTAGGACCACTGCAGGCCTTTCATCTTGGAGGCTTATGAAGTCTGTGGAAGGGCTAGAGGCTTCAGATTTCAATAGGTCGGAGAAGCGCTTTTTGAATTCCCCATGTTTGATTAACTCAGTGAGGGGCACAGGGATTCTAATCTTTTGGATTTCATGCTCGAAATTAAAGGAAGATGTAGGCTTTGGAATCTCTCTAATCTCAGGAGCATGATTTTGAATAATAGGAGGGAGAGGTTGGGCCTTCTTACCTCTGCGGCTGTCTGCTATCTCATCAGCGGGCCTTTCTACTCTGGTGGATGACTCAGGAACATCTGGTGTTGCTGCCTTCTTGTCAAACCTCAGGTTATACCTACCTCGGCCACTGCCGGCTTTATCTCCCTTGCTCAATTCATTTAACTGACTGTTCATGAGGGATTCCTCATATGCTGACTTAGTTAGGTGGGGGAAAGGAGGAGTGACTTCTACAGAGTGAATTTTAGGCTCAGGCTCATCTACTTCTGCTTCCTCTTCATCAGCTACAAGGTTTTTCTGAAAGGGGGCTTGAATCCGTTGGTCATCTCTATCCTTTTCTTTCTCTTTATGCATAGTTGGGGGAGCAAAATTTTTTGGTCTTCTGAAACCTCCTTTATTTTCGGTGTTCTGAGGGCCTTTATACATCTGCCTCCTTTCCACCTTCAATCTCTCCACCTCTTATTTAATAAAGTTCATTACTTGGGCTAGCTCATTCACTTGAGGATGGCACGAGGATGGGCCAGGGATGGTGGATTCAGAAGTCAAGGCTTCTGATTTTCCTTTTCTTCTGTCCGTATTAGCTTTGCTTCTCAGTCTGTCAACAGCCAGCATGTTGGATTCCACTTCTATAGCTGCATCTTACATCTAAGCTAAAGAGGTGGCTCTTCTTTCTCTTAATACGAGACAGAAATCGAGGTCAAAATCACTAGCGTATGAAATTTGAGTAGATGCTTCTGAAGGCTTTATCTCTGCAGGAATCTTATTATACATCTTGTTGAATCTCTTAGAAAAGTCAGAGACTGACTCTCCTTCCTGCTTCTTCAGGGACCCAAATTCAGTCATGTAATAAATGTAATCTTTTCTATCCCCCCATTGTCTCAGGAAAACATTGTCCAGAGCCTCAATACCAGCAATAGACCCAGGGGCCAGTCCCCTGAACCACTTTCTAACCTCACCGTCCAAACTCTGGACGAAGACTCTCATCCAGACATATTCATTTTCGATATTGAGGTTGTCTGCATAACTGTAAAAAGCAGCCAAGTGCTCTTCAGCAGTTATGTCTCCCTCCCCAGTGAACTTAGGCATATACTTCAAGTAGTCCCTAGCAGGGAGAGGATTCATAGGAAGGGGGAGGACCAAAGGGGCATATCTAGCAGCAACTATGGCATCCATTCTGTTCTGAGGGGGATTAGCACCAGCCATAGGGACGTTGAGTGGAGGGGAACTCGGAGGAGATGGAGTATGAATAGGTGAGGGAGGAAAAGGTGTCCTCACAGGAGATGACGGGGAAAACAGAGAGAAGTCGAAGTGGCTTGAGCGTACAGGTGTCTCTCTCTGCGCAACAGTAGTAATCAAAGGAGGAGTAGTGACACCTCCTGAGGGGGGAGTGAGAAGGATCTCTCCCTCTGATATTAGACCAGGAGGAGAAAACTCAGCAGGAACACTCCCGAAGTTCAAAAAACGGGAAACCTCAGAGGAAGTACGACTAGGAAGCTAAAAATCAGAAAATGGAGTTCTCACGGAAGGGGATAGCGTATTACCTTTTTCAGAGACTGAAACTTATTTTGCAGAGCTCTTTCCCTTTCTGCACACTGCTTCCAATTATTCTTCTGGTGTGGCTAAAGGAAAGTGTGGATTAGACCTCGTGTGTCTACCTCTCGGAGCCACAGTTGATAGAACAGGTTCTCCCCAGCGGAGTCGTCACAGTGGAGTCACCAGATGCATAGTAGCAATCTTCAAGTTCTGATATTTGATGCACCTTCAGAAATCAGTTAGTCATTGTCGTTCTGCCCAGGGAAAATCTTCAACTTCGTCCCTGGCAATGGCGCCAGAAATGTTGGCGTTCGGAAGTCACTCCTGGATTGCTAGCAGGAGCAGAGCCCGAAGCCCATCAGTTTAATGTCACGATTTGTTAAAGAGTGATCGAATGGAGGGAAACTCAAAACAGCATCATATCAACTCAGAAACCAAACTAGGCATGCATGAAAGAGTGAGGTCTTGATAAACTCCAAATAGTGAGTCGTAGTAAAGGGTGAGCAGATGGAAGACTTATACGAGAAGGGTGCAAGGTCTATCACAGACATCCGGTGTGTAACAGACTGAGGAAGAAATGCATTCGAACACAAAATCCTTTTACATTCAAACACAAATACCAGAGAATACAAAGATGTCACAACAAATCCTTTATCGCAACAAGATTGTGAAGTCCACGTGAATCCTTCAACTGTGAACCCTCCAGCAGAAGACAAAACAAAGATGGAAAAGAGAAACTGTTTGTTATAAACCAGGAAATCTCAAACACAGAGGCATAATCAAGGGACAGAGTATTTGCTGAAACTTTACAGTCGGGAGCTTAGCTCTACCATCGATAGATACAAAAATGGAAAAAATACCTACATATACTCAAAACAACAACAACAACGGAACCGAGAAAACGCATTAAAAGCTTTGCGTCTGCATGGCTTCTGACACTCTGCAGCCGAAATTTTTGAATGATCGTGCAACTTGTGGCAGACGCGATAGATCTTCTGACAGTTACATCGGCGAATCGACGTGCTTTTAATTCATTGTAGGACGTCCCCATTATGGCGGAGATGATGTCTAACCACCTTCAACCGCTTCAATAACTGCTTCTTGGGATAGGGAAGACTTCTCACACTGACACCTGGAACAACTGAATAGCTTGAGGGATGGACCTGAGGGCCAGCGCGGAGGACACGGTGTATGGTAGGAGTGATGGTATCAGGGAGAGCGTGGAAGGAGTGGAGAGAAGTACGAGTGATGATAGAGAGGGGCGACAAAGGATGATCCATGGTGGAAGACACCCAGGTAGATGGGGAGAAGATGGGAAAAACTATCTCGCCTTCTGGTGAGAGACTGCTGTGGAAAGGAACGGGACATGTGGCAGGTAATGAGTAGATGGTGGGAAGAAGGGAGAGCCACGCGGACCAAAGAGGAGAGGTGAATGGACGATACACGGCAGCAGGGGAAAGGCGGAAGGAAGAATAAAATGACAGGAGGAGGGCCCACACTGGTTAAGCATAGGGCAGCTGAGAGGAGCGGGACTGCACGAGCGCCATTGATCTGGGTGCCACAATCGTGGCCGTCGAAAGCTGCATATGGGATTCCAGACCCCCCCCCTTTGCTTAAAGGTAGAAAGGCCGGGGGGGTCCGGAATGGTCTTCA
>ML799093.1:339522-354005 GCA_009831015.1 Picea engelmannii | reverse complement strand
TTGCTTAAAGGTCGAAAGGCAAGGGGGGTCCGAAATTTGTTGTGCGCCGTCGATCTGGGCGCGCAAATCTGGACCGACCGGTCTTGCTTGTTGCTTACCATGGGTGCATTGTCGCCTGAAACTTTGGATAAGTGGGTTTTTACCCCTTCATTTGCATTATATCCCCCCTATACAAGAATTATCGCTAACAAGTTGAAACAATCAGGAACAATGGAAGAATTTATAGCTACCTTTGAGCGCTTGGCTTTTCAAACAGAGGGCATGACTAATGCCTTTTTTTGAGAGTGTTTTATCAGTGGCCTCAAGGATGGGATTCAAGCCCATGTCCTCATGGCTCGACCTTCGAGTTGGGTGGAGGATACTAAAAGAGATAAAGAAGAACAATAGTTTGTATCTTCTCAAAACCAAAAACCCTCCTTTATCCCTCACCCTAAACTCATAAATCCCACTACTCCCTCTGCCCCACTAAAGATCCAAAAATTGACCAGGACTGAAATGGCTGAATGCCAACTCAAAGGCCTTTGTTATAATTGTGATGAAAAATATTTCCCGGGCCACAAGTGTAAGGAAAAAAATCTTCTTATGGTCATCTCTGAGGATATTTCATAAGAGGATGTTGAAACTCCCGTTGTGTCTGAGTCACCTAAAACCACTGACATAACCCCTCCCTCAGACCCTCCCGAAGTAGAACTGGTCATTTCCCTCAATGCTCTCATTGGCTTCTCCACTCCCCAAACCCTCAAGTTAATCGGTTACATCAAGCATCAGAAGGTCATCATTCTGGTTGATAGTGGAAGCACCCATAATTTTATTCATCGCTGCATTGCCCAAGAAACTCATTGCTACATCCATGCCGTCAACAATTTCCAAATCATGATTGCGAATGGTGGTTCTATGAAATGTGGAGGACACTGTGAAAATGTGTGTCTCCAAATTGGTGACTACCACCTAAAATCCCATATGTTTTCTATTGACATGGGCAGTTGTGACATTGTGTTGGGTGGAGACTGGCTAAGGACTTTGGGTCTCATTCTCATGGATTTTAAGGAATTAACCATGCAATTCGACCAGGGGGGACACAAATATAAATTCCAAGGCATCACCGCTAGTTCACCTGAGATCATTAGTTCCCATCGCATGGAAAATCTGCTCAAAATAGGTCATTCTGGTTTTATTGCCCAACTCCATTCCATACAAGAAACAGAGACACCCTCGGTGCCGCAAGACCTCCAAGCCCTCCTCTCTAAACATCAAATGGTATTTTCCACTCCCGAAGGACTCCTTCCTTCCTGTGGTTTTCATGATCATTCCATTCCCATTGTACCCGAAAGCCTTCCTCCCAATATCCGTCCGTATCGCCACCCCTTTTCACAAAAAAATGAAATTAAGAAAATGGCCCAGGAACTCCTTAGTGCAGGCATTATCTGTCCTAGTACGAGCCCCTACTCTTCTTCTGTAGTCATGGTCTTGAAGAAAGAAGGTTCTTGTCGAATGTGTCCTGACTTCCGTGCCCTCAACAAACTGACCATTAAAGACAAATTTCCCATTCTTGTCATTGATGACCTCCTGGATGAATTGAGTGGCACCCTTACTAAACTTGATCTTCTCTCAGGCTACCACCAGATACGTATGAATAAGATAGACATTCACAAGATTTCCTTTAGAACTCATGAGGTCCACTATGAGTTTTTGGTCATGCCCTTTGGCTTGTGTAATGCCCCCTCCACCTTCCAAAGCCTCATGATTCATGTATTCCATCCTTTTCTGCATCATTTTGTCTTAGTTTTCTTTGATGATATTATCATCTATAGGAAAACCTAGACAAACCATCTTACTCATGTGGATCGAGTTCTCCATCTACTCTCTCAGCACCAACTTTTCATGAAACAGTCTAAATGTGCTTTTGGCGCCTCAAAAGTAGAATACTTGGGTCATCTGGTTGGCAAGGATGGCGTCAGGGTGGATCCGAAAAAGATTGAAGCTATGCAAGACTGGCTGCACCCAAAGACTCTCAAAATATTGTGGGTATTTCTGGGATTAACAGGGTATTATCACAAGTTTGTTAAGAATTATGGAAAGATTGCAGCACCTCTCACTACTCTCCTCAAAAAGAACTCTTTCACTTGGACTCCAGTTGCTGCTCAAGATTTTCAAACCTTGAAGATGGGCATGTGCACCACTCCATTTTTGGCCCTTCTTGATTTCAAAATACCTTTGTGTTGGAATGTGATGCCTCAGGGAAAGGAATTGGTGCTTTCCTTATGCAAGAGGGTCGACCTCTGGCCTTTACCAGCAAGCAACTATTTGATAGGAATCTGGGCAAATCCATCTATGAAAAGGAAATGATGGCTATTCTACATGTTGTTGATTTGTGGCACCCTTATCTATTGGGGCAATGTTTCCAAATTAAAACCAACCATCAAAGCCTCAAGTATTTTCTGGAACAATGCATTTCCTCCCCGGAGCAACAAAAATGGGTGACTAAGCTCTTTGGATATGATTATGAGATCATTTATCAGAAAGGCAAAGACAATGTGGTGGCGGATGCACTTTCCCAAAAATATGAAGATGAAGGATCCCTTTTTTCTCTTTCCTTCATTGTACTAGATTGGCTCCAAGTTGTTCACCAGGAATGGCTACAAGATCCCAAAAGTTCGCATCTGATCCAACAATTGCAGTCCAATGCTCTAGCTCCCCCAGGGTACTCTTGGCTACATGATGAGCTTCGATACAAAGGCCATTTGTATTTAAGTAAAAAATCAAAGCTTCAATCCACGGTAATTTATGAGCTTCATGATAGACCCACAGTGGGGCACTCTAGGTTTACCAAAACCTATGACAGGGTCAAACGTTCTTTTTTTTGGGATGGTATAAAACATGAAATCTGTAATTTTGTCGCTGAATGTGATGTGTGTCAACGTAACAAGGGAGAAACAATCAAATCTCTGGGCACACTACAACCACTTCTGATTCCACCTGCTATTTGGAAGGATATCTCTATGGACTTTATTACCAGCTTACCCAAATCGAGAAATAAATCAGTCATAATGGTGGTTGTTGATCGACTTTCCAAGTATGATCATTTCTGCGCTCTTCAACACCTGTTTACAACATTCACAGTGGCTCAAATTTTCATGGACCAAGTCTTCAAGCTTCATGGCATGCTGCACTCTATTGTTTCTAATCATGACCCAACTTTCACAAGCAACTTTTGGCAAGAACTGTTCAAGCTACAGGGCACCCAATTGTATCTTAGCACAACTTATCATCCCCATACTGATGGTCAAATGGAAGTTGTCAACAAGTGTTTGGAAACATATCTGAGGTGTTTTTCCTTTGAAAAGAAAAATCAGTGGGATCAATGGTTACCCCTAGCTGAATGGTGGTACAACACTTCCTACCATACAACTACATGCATGACTCCTTTTGAAGTGGTATATGGACAGAAGCCACCTTTAGTTCTCTCATACTTACTAGGTACCTTGAAGGTCCAGGTAGTTGACCAAACACTTATAGTTCGAGAGGCCATTCTCTGTACCCTCAAAGAGAACTTGGTCATGGAGCATAATAACATGAAGCAACAAGCAGATCAAGGTCGCTCTGAACACCAATTTGTAGAAGGGGATCAGGTGTTTCTGCGACTGCAACCTTACAAGCAAACTTCCCTCAAGGCTGAGCAATGTTAGAAGATAGCACCCAAATTTTATGGTCCTTATACAGTTCTCAAGCATGTGGGACAAGTATACTATCAGTTAGCTCTACCCAGTCATTCGAAGCTACATCCTATTTTTCATGTTTCATCCTTAATGAAGGTGATTGGAACTAGGTGCCAAATTCAAACTAACCTTCCTGAATTAGATGAAGAAGGATCCATTTGGCTATAGCCAGAAGCATTTTTGGACCAGTGTGAGCATTGCCTGCATCAGAGAACAATCAAGGAAGTGCTAGTCTAGTGGAAAGATACAACTCCAACAAAGGCCACTTGGGAACCAACTGCCATTCTGTAGCAATTTCCACATCTCAACCCTTGAGGACAAGGTTGTTTTTAAGGGGGCGGACATGTTAGGGTCCTAACGTGTACATAGGTAGAACAATATATTCGAATGCAATAAAGGTCAATATTAATAAGGCCTTTCAATAAAATAGAATAAGGTGGATGTAAGAAGACCTAATAGAAGCTTCTACTTCTAGAAGGATCTTCCTCTAGATGCTTCTTTTGATAGACATATTTAGTATAAATAGAAGTTGAGGGTATGAGAACCCTAGCTTGGAGATTATTGTAATAGACCGTTTCTCGACTGGAGGTTGCCCCCTCGAAGAGGCCCGTGAACATTGCTTTCTGAATCAAGTACTATTTCTGTTGTTTTTCTTATATCATTTCTGTGTTATTGTGGAGATTATGCTGGTTATATTACTGTTATTCTTCCATTTCTAGAATTTCATTTCTGTACTGCATACTTTTTATATCTGGTATATTACATGTCCTTAGTATTTTCTGGATCCTTTTTGGATCACGCCTTCCCACTGAGAGATTTTTGGACCACCAAAAGCTTTCATCAATCAACAAATAAGTGAGGGAAGAGTTCCCTCACCTTTTTCTTTTCAATACACTTTGATTTTCTTGGATGAGTGCCCTTTAAGCCTACTCGAAGATAATCAACATCACCCCTGCGTGAAGTCTTCATCCTTCTATCCAAGATTATATCTTCCTTTAACTCATCCAAGTACTCAGGAGAAAACTCATCAACTGAAGGTATTGAAACTTCCACATCGCGATCCATGATCATGGGAGGCTAAAAAAGTTTCAAGTTCTCTACATTTACAACTGAGTAAATCTGCATATAAGGTGGAAGATCTAGACAAAAAGCATTTGTACCAATTTTCTCCAAAATAGTGAAGGGTCCATAACGAATGGGCTTGATTTTCTTGCCTTCACCTTTTAATATTTCCTTATTGATGTGAAGACATACCTGGTCTCCAACCTAGAACTGATGATCAACCTTGTGTTTGTTATGCCGAGATTTATACTGTGCTTGAATTTTCTCCAACTGTTCCCTGACTACTTGGTGTACCTGTTGGATCCTCTAGATGAATTTGTGGGATCTATCTTTATTTATTTCTTAATTTGAATTGGAATCTCTCCCATACATCAAGTCCAAAGGAAATTTAGGTAGGTACCTAAAACATGTCTCAAAAGGCGAATACTAAGTGGAGGAATGTAAGGGTCGATTGTAAGCATGTTGTACATAGGGTATATGTTCATCCCATAACTTGGGATACTTGCTGTAGTAGCCTTGAAGCAAAAGTACCACTATTTGGTTTACAACCTCTGTTTTTCCATCGGTCTGTGGATGGAAATAAGTGCTCCTCTTCAACTTGGTGTCCATCATTCTCCACAAGCTTGTCCAAAAATCCCCATGGAATCAATTATCTCGATCCGATATAATGGATGTGGATAACTCAAAGTGTACCCAAACATACTGAAAGAAGAGATTAGTAGTCTGCTCAACAATGATCTTCTTTTTACATGGAATTAAGATACACATCTTTCTGAACCTATCCACTACAACATGCAAATAGTCATGACCCCCTTTCGACATTGGTAAACCCCCTACAAAATCCGTCGAGATACTTTCCCATGGATGGGATGGAATAGGTAGTGGTGAGTATAGCCCTAGTTTTCTATTAGTGGGCTTACAATTAGAACACATCACATACCCCTTTACATATTTAGTTACAATTGGTTTCATTTGAGGCCAGTAACAAAACCTCTGCAAATGAGCCATAGTTTTTCCTACCCCAAAATGCCTAGACACAAGAGAAGTGTGAGCTTATCGTATTACATGGACTCGTTCACTTGTAGGAATATATAACTTTCCAATATGGTAGAGTAGTTTCCCTGCAAACAATAGTTCTCTACATGTGCACCATAGGTTAGCTTCTCATATACTTCTTTAAAATCTTCATCAATGGCATATTGTTCCACATAGCTATGACGAGATAAAAAAACATTCTTCAAAATAATAGAAGCAACAATAGGAGGTCTAGAAATCATATCAACTACCTTGTTACTTGTACCCTTTTTGTACTTGATTACCAAATGAAATTGTTTCAGGAAACCCATCCATCTATAATGTCGAGATTGTTGCAATTTGGTTTGTGCTTGGAGATACTGTAAGGGTTGATGATATGTATGTATAATTGTTTCCTTCCCTAACAAGTAGTGCTTCCATTTCTTTATGCTTTGAACTAATGCATACAACTCTTTATCATATGTATGATAGTTAATAACAACGTTGTTAAAAGTTTCAGAGTGGTAACAGATAGGCTTATGATATTGCATCAATACTGTACCCATGGTGTATCCACTGGCATCTGTCTCATTCTCAAAGGATTGTTGAAGATTTGATAGTGCTAATACTGGTGCAGTACTGATCTTTTCTTTCAAATTGTTGAAATATTTTTTTTTCTTTCCTCCCCACTGAAAAGTGTTCTTCACACTGGTTAAGGCATGCAAAGGAGATACTATAAAGGATAAGTTTGAAATGAACCTCCTCCAATACTGGACTTCACCTAAGAAGCTCTGTATCTTAGTTACACTTTTGGGCTCAGGACAATTTACAATTACATCAATATTGGAAGGATCAATTTTTAATTGCCCTCCTCCTACAATATTGTTGGTCACTATAATTGCTTAATTGATTTGAACAATCAAGTGATACATAAATTATCAACCCAGGGAAGTCTTTTATTTCAAAGATAGCCACACACTATATATGCTCAATTCCAAAAGCAACTTAGTGTTGTAGTAAAGAAATTCATACTATTTATACTTGCTTGAATGAACTGAAGCTCTGAATTAAATCATAGGAAAGTAATTCCCCTATTGCAATTCTTTAAGGTTCAATCTAAGAATCCTGGATTACATTAAAATAACACTGCAATGGGAAAGAAAAACTATTCTGCAATCAGAGAATAGGACCCTTACTCTCAAACAGAGACTCGGTACTAACACTCTTTCATGAAAATAGTAGTGCAGAAATTAATTAACTCTATCTAACAGAGAACAAAGCCACCTAGTTCCTTTCTTTCTAAGCAGAAGCCTTGAGCCTTATTTTTGTTTTAGCACACTTGTGCGGTTGAGGTTTACAGAGAACAGGGCAGTCTGATCCCTTCCTTTCTGAGCAGGAATCCCTAACCCAGTTTCTGACTAGCATCAATAAAAGTCTACAGAGAACAGGGTGTTTTTGGTTTCTTTCCTTTCTAAGCAGGAACCCTTAACCCAATCCCTGGCTAACACACTTACAGAGGTAAATGAAATCTATAGGAGACAAGGTGTTGTGTTTCCTTCCTATCTGAGTAGGAACCCTTTAACTAAATCTCTGGCTAGCACACTTGTAGCAGTAAATGAAATCTACAGAAGACAAGGTGTTGTGATTCTTTCCTGTCTGAGCAGGAACCCTTTAACCAAATCTCTGGCTAGCACTCTTGCAGCAGTAAATGAAATCTACAGAAGACAAGGTGTTGTGATTCCTTCCTGTCTGATCAAGAACCCTTTAACCAAATCTCTGGCTAGCACTCTTGCAGCAGTAAATGAAATCTACAGAAGACAAGGTGTTGTGATTCCTTCCTGACTGAGCAGGAACCCTTTAACCAAATCTCTGGCTAGCACACTTGCAGCAGTAAATGAAATGTACAGAAGACAAGGTGTTGTGATTCCTTCCTGTCTGAGCAGGAACCCTTTAACCAAATCTCTGCTAACCTCACAAAATCATCACACGAGATTGCTGATAAAAAGAATTACAAATTCCATTTAATTAAACTAAGACAGAGTCAATAGTGTTTCAGCAAAGCGGAATCCATTAAAAACAGTGTTTCAGCAAACGACAGTTAAACAAAGCATGAACAAAAAATATACTAGCACACTTCTAACTAATGGGTGAATCTTGTGAATAAGGTGGGCCCTCCCTTCTCACAAGATTCCCCTGAACGAAAAGCTAGATAAGGATACTCAAAGCAGTCTTATATTCATCTGTCGGAATATCACATTACAAATTGGAAGAATAGAATATGTCCCGCTTCTCTGGAGTTGCTTCAATACATCAAAACTTGGATGCCCAAATGAAGAATTCCCTTCTCTTTTAAAGAGGGAACCTCCTCGATGCAATATATCTAAAAATTACAATGTATATTTTAGTCGGATATTCTTTCTAAACCAGAGCAGGATGTCCTGGTCTCACGCAACAGAAATGCTATTACAGGAGCTGGATGAGGTATTGTTGTTACGATTGGAGTAATAGCTTCTTCTCATAGTTGCCAATGTTGTTTCAGCATCACAATTCATAGGCTGTTTTATCCACGTGAATTTCGCTCTTGACTATGTCGGCCTTGACCACTAACTATAACGGCTTCCTTGTGTTTCAGCATCGTTGGTTGGCGGTCTCCTCTGTGTTTCAGCATTTGCAGCTCTAAACTTCGTAACAGCTCTGTGAATCAGCCTCTACGACTCTGGAATGTATGATAGTGTTGCATCATCAGGGGCCTTGGACTGTGTTTCAGCACAGGGACCTCGGACTGTGTTTCAGCAACAGGGACCTCGGTCTGTGTAATCAGCTCCGTGTTTCAGCAACAGGGACCTTGGTCTGTGTAATCAGCTCCGTGTTTCAGCATCTGCGACCTGGACTGTGTTTCAGCAGCAGGGACTTCGGACTATGTAATAGTGTTTCAGCATCTGCGTCCTGAAATGTGTTTCAGCAACAGGCTTTGAATGCTAGTCTGCAGTCTAATCAATGGTTAAGTACAAAAGTGATGTAAAACATTATGAAAAACAGATTAAGCATATGGTAATGAGGAAGGACGTTGTGAAGTGATAGTATGAGTCTAAATACAGGTGATCAAGGGTATAATAATGGAAAAAGGTGTGGGCAAAAAGGTACATTATGTTGTCCTAACATCCCCCCCAGCTCAAGGTGTTGCATGTCCTCAGGAAACTCACTCTAAATTAGAGTCTTGATACCAGCTCTGATCGTGTAAATTACTCAAGCAGTAGTTTCGGGTGGTACTGTCTGTTGGCGTTTTGAACCCCTGGACCTGTTGCAGTCTTTTCCATGCTGTTGTCTCGGCCTTCTGAGACAATTTATAACTCACTTGATATGTTTCTATCGACAGCCAGAGGAGGGGAAAGTAAAATTTGTACCCTATCCAGTTTTCAGCACAATGTCTAACACACTGTATGTAGCTGGGTACCCTTGAAATTGCTACTTCTAAGTTGGCTGGACCAAAAGGGTTGTGTTGTTGTCTCTTTTCTGTGGATTGCTTCCAAAACAGGTTGTTGGCCTGGAGGGAAGGAATCTCTATGGCACTGATGCTTTGCTGACATTCTTGGAGCACTACTGACTATAGCTGTGGAACATGCTCAGTCACCCCTGGTTTTTTCAAGACCTCATAATATTCTGAAATGAATCTGGCTGCCCTCTCTGGTTCTGGTTTAATCCAGAGGAGTTTATTGTCCTCATTGTGCTTGGCAGCCAAAAAGTCTCTCTGCCACAAAATTTGATTGTAAAGAAAAGAAGTGAATGCTCGAAGTTGAACATCTCCAACAAGAGGATTTATATTGAGCAGCCTGTTTTTGGGAATGGCCTCATTATGGAAGTATGCTTCACATAAGAGGTGTTGATCCCTGGTGGAGGCTGCTAGAAAAGTCTTGACAAAATCTGTTGATTCTATAACTTTATGGGATTTGCCTTCTATAATTGATTTAATCTGGAACCATGTGAGTCTCTCTATGAGAAATAAAGAATAGTTACAAGATGGTTTCCTTGTGGCCATTAGTGTCAGCATCAAAGCAAATATTAGGACCAATCTACCTTTTAAATCTTTGTTCTTCTTCTTGAGTTCACGAAATTCTTGGCGTGTCAGGTCCAATGCTTCCCAATTTGAGAAGGTGTGATTTATCCAGGTTTGCTTGTGCACTTGCAGATGTTGGGCCTGTGTCTCAGCATACTCCTTCTTCCACTTTTGTATCTCTGCATGCTCATCCCACAATTGATTTTGTGTTTCAGCATCTGAAGTAGTGGGATTAGGCAGGGTTTGAGTGGACTGTTCCCTGGAAGTGGAGAGATTGATTTGACTGGGAGGTGTAACTTCCTCCATGGGCACTGTTTGCACAGCCCTATTGACAACAGTAGGGATTTCTTTCTTGATCCTGGAAGGGCCTGCTGGTTCTTGTGTTACATCAGGTTCAGTCTTGATTTTGCTAGGGCCTGCTGGTTCTTGTGTTGCAGCTGGTTTGGTTTTGAGCTTAGTAGAACTTGTTGGTTCTTGTGTTGCAGCAGGTTCAGACTTGACTTCAAAAGGGGAAGGAGTGGGGGCTGCTCCTGGTACTGGAACTTGAATCATCTTATACCCTGCCTGATAATAAATATCTCCACATTGGCAGCACATATATTCTTTGCATATGCTTTCTGTGGTTTTTTCTGCCAGGGTTGCTATACGACTTGCAGTGTATGAATTGAGCTCTTTTTCGTATGCTTCCTTGGCTCTGGCCAGTTCCATCTTATATGCTTCCAGTTATGATTTTAGAAATTCGTTTTCCTGCAAGACAGATGTCATTGTTGCTTCTGGTGGTTGGGAAGGAGTAGCAGGAATGGTAGCTGCTGCTTGTGTTTCATCTTCTTGGTGAAGAAACAGTAGAGTTTCAGCACCTTCCACCTCCAATTCTTGTATGTCAATTTCAATATCAGTGGGTGGTTCTTGTGTTTCAGCCACTGAATGGGTGGTTGGTTTTTCAGCCATGTTGCTTGATGAAGGTGGTGTTGCAGCATCCTGGGCATGTAATTCCCGTAATTCCATTTCAACATCAATGACTAGTTCTTGTGTTGTAGCCACTGGATGGGTAGTTGATTGTGTTTCAGCTTCTTTATTGAAAACAAATGATGTCTGGGCGTCTGATTCCTGTAACTCAATTTCAATGTCAGCGGCTGGTTCTTATGTTTCAGCCGTGGCTATTTCCTGTGTTTCAGCCATGGCTGGTTCTTGTGTTTCAGCCACTAAGTGGGTAACTGGTTCTTGTGTTTTGGCTACCCTGTGTGAGACAGATGGTGTTACAGTTTCTGGGGCGTCTGGTTCTTGTGTTGCAGCGCCCATGGTTGGAATAGGCAAAGATCCCAGGGTTGGGGAGGTCAAAGGTTTACGGGGTGTCAGTCGAATTGGTGGGGCATCTAGGGTAGTGGTCACAAAGGGTGGCCTTGTTGAGCTTCTTGTTCGCTTTTTCCTAAAGAAGAGTGGAAAGAGGGGGGTTTGCTTCCATTTTCGGGAAGGTCGTTCTTTAATGATGGGGCAGGAGGAATTATCCGGTTCAGAGTCATCAATTAGAATATGAAGGGTAGAAGTGGAAGATTTTGGTGCGGTATGCGACGATTCTGGTATGGTAGGGGGGATGGTTGGTCGTGTGGGCGGGCTATGGGGTATTTCGGGGGAAACTGGGGGGTTTTGTTGTTGCTGCTCCTCAGGAATTTCAGGGACTTCAGCAGCTGGTGCAGGGTTTATGGGTGGATTATTTAATGGACGGTTCTGCTGAGAAAAACCCCTGTTGATGAGTAATTGAACAAGATGGTGGTGGGTGAGTGATAGGGTTGGATCTTTTGCCTTTCGACAGTAATGTGGCATATTCTTTAAACAGCCTAGCAAATAATAGGGAATATTGACTCGTCTGTTATGCCTTAAATGAGAAAGTAGGAGAAATTCATGGCGGTACACTACCTGATATCGACCTTCGCAGGTCAGGTAATGCTTGATAAATCTGGCAACTTCCGACCATGGTGGTGGCAATGCGGTTAGCTGTACACCCCTGCCTTTTAGTTGAATGCGTTCCTCGGGCAGGAAGAAATTCTGCTGAACGGTCCCAATGATATGTTTTCTGCTAAATGTACGATTTCCGTTCATGGGGAGGCCTGAGACTTTTGCTATGTCTTCTTCTGTGACTGATATTCGCACCCCTTCAATGACAGAATAGTCCTCCTGAAGATTTCGAGCAAACTGTAGGACTTACTGTTCATTGTATCCTTGAAGTCTGCGGAAGTAATTGAGCCACCCTGCCTGTTGGAAGATTTTGTACGCTACTGGGTAGTGTTCCAGCAGTGCCGTGGTGGCGGGCTCATTTCGTATGATAGATCCTCCCATGGCTTCCGTCTTGGTAATTTACAGCGTCAAGAGTTCGTGTATCAGCTTCTGCAGAGTGAGTTTTCCGAGCGACGTTATGCAGGAATAGTAGTTAAATGTGCGAAAGGGTGGTGTATTAGGGGTGATGGCGGTGAAATCGGGTGTAATGATGGTATCGCGGATTTGATGTGTACTTCCCCTCCCGTCTATTGCGGCTAGTACTGATTGTACTTGAATGTCCATAATGACATCGAATCTTTCCCATTAACTATAGCCTAACTGAATTACATAACTTTACATACCTTGCCTTACCATTTGATTCATGCTATGAACAATATATCGTGCCTGTCAGTGATAGTCCTGTGGTGGCAATTTTTTTTTAAGTGTGTCGAGGATTTGCTGTCTAGAAGATCGAACTATAAAAGCTTGCTGACGGACGATGGTGAAAGACTGGTGTTTTGAAAGATGAAACAAGTGTTGTAGATGAAGAACTGCTGAGAAATGGTGTTCCATCTCTGAAGAAATCAAAAGTGCTGACGTGGTGTTTCAGCATCGAAATAATGATGAAGGGTTGCTTTCAACGGTGTTTCAGCAATGGGAAGAAAATGAAAGGTTGCTGATAACGGTGTTTTAGCAACGAGAAAAGTTGTTGCTAATGGTGTTTCAGCAACGGAAGGGAAAGGCGAAACAAGTGCTGGACGGAGTTGTTTCGGGAATGAAAATGGTGAGGAAATGGCGGGCTGGAGTGTTTTGGGAGTGGGAAGAAATGAAAAGTGCTGAGCAATGGTGTTTCAGTGACGGAAGAAGTCGAACATGCTGAACAGTGGTGTTTTAGCATCGTGAAAAAAAAATGATGAAGGGTTGCTGACAATGGTGTTTCAGCAACGGAAAAAGGCGAAACAATTGCTGGACGGAGTTGTTTCGTCAATGAAGGATGATGAGGAAATGAAAAAGGTTGTCAAGTCATGGTGGGGGGAGAAAGGTGTGAGTTTGGTGTTTCAGTAATGGAGGGGAAGGGCGGATTTCTGACAGTGGTGTTTTGGCAACAGAGAAAAGTAGAAAGTGGAGAATGGTGGTTGTTCGGCCTCCGAAGCAAGTCAAGAGGGTTGACCAGTGGTGTTTCAGCAGCATGAAGGTCATCAGTGCTAAACAATGGTGTTTCAGCACCGTGAAAGTTAACAGTGCTGAACAACGAAGGCTCGTCTTTCTGAAATGGAATCGTCTTCTTCTGGTAGCTGTGCTTTGATCGGGAATCTGCAAAACATCTATAGCATGGTATTTCTTTGACAGGGATTATTAGAAAAATCTAATCTAATACTAAATAAAATCAATCTTGAAAGAATTAATTGTTATTAGTGGTAGAAACCCCCTCAACGAAGAGAAAATGAGCGTATTCCATGCATGTGGCCTTAAAGTCTTCTTTAGAAATGGGTGTCTGGTACAGACAGAGCCGATGACTATTTACGAGTAACAGAGTTCTGGAGTCATCGATTGTGAGGAGCCTTACTGTTCCATTAGGAAAAACTGTGTCTACTTCGTAAGGTCCTAACCATCTTGTGCGCAGTTTCCCTTGAAATTCTTTGAATCGGGAATCATACAGTAGAGCCTAATTACCTTTTTGGAACTGCTTGTTTTTTATATTTTTGTCATGCCACTGTAATCTTTGTTGTTGAATTATAGTTGTTTGCTGAATGGCATCTAGTCTTTTCTCCTCTAGTTCATTAAGCTGCTGCAACCTGGCTTTCTGTCCATCGGTTAGATCAAGGTTGGCAGCTAAAGCAGTCCTTAGGGTTTTTATCTCAAATTCCACAGGAAAGACAACACTCTTTCCATAGACCAATTCATAGGGAGAAAATCTTGTAGTATTTATCCAGGTAGTTCTGTAGGCCCATAGTGCTTCAAGGAGCCTGTAGGACCAATCCTTTCTACTTTCCTTCACTGTTTTTGTGAGAATGGCTTCTATTACTTTGTTTGTGCTTTCCACCTGTCCATTGGCTTGGGGGTGGTATGTTGTAGTCATTCTCTGCTGAATATGATATTTTTGAAGGGTGGATTTGAACCCATGAGAAGAGAAAGGAGGTTCTCCATCTGTAACTAATTCTCTTGGCATTCCAAATCTGGTGAAGACGTCTGTGAATAAGAATTTTATAACTTCTTCTTCAGTTTCTCTGTGGAGTGCCCTGGCTTCCACCCATTTAGTCATGTAGTCTGTGCAGACCAGTATATAAACTTTTTGATTGGATGGAGGGTTGATGGGTCCTATGAAGTCCAAGGCCCATCTTTCAAATGGTTCAAGTACTACCTGGGGGTTTAATGGCATTTCA
>ML799093.1:313471-325327 GCA_009831015.1 Picea engelmannii | reverse complement strand
GGGGGGTGAATCAGTTGTTACAGTGCTTAAACAATTATGCTTATTTTAAACTCTTTACAGAGCACTCAATGACAATCACAATAATGCAGGGAAGTAAGCAATAGAACATTCAACATCAATCACACATATGAAATATACAGAGACAGATATTTCCTAAGGAAACCCATAAAGGGTAAAAACCTCTTCTTCTTGGTATGATAAGTAATCTTTACATTCTGTACATTATCATACATATGAGATCCAACTCATTGTGAGGCTACAACCTCTGTTTTGCAAGCTGCAACTTGCTGAGAGCACCAACTCTCTGTTTTCTCTAACACCTACTAGAAGGAAGCACCAATTCCCTGGTTTCTCTAGCACCCACTAGAAGGAAGCACCAACTCCCTGGTTTCGCTAGCACCCACTAGAAGGAAGCACCAACTCCCTAAGTGTTCTAGCACCAACTGGATGGAAGCACCAACTTCCATTCACACAGGCACCATCCTGTATAACAGAGAACAACAGTTCTCCCTTGTACCACCCTGCCATCCTGGTTTCTCTGGCTACAACCAGATGGAATCTACAACTCCCTATGTTCAAGCATGCACTTGAACCTCTGAGGACAACAGTCCTCCCTAGAACCTCCCAACCACCTTGAAATATAAATATTTTCTACTGAAACTTATTACAATGATTCAATAGTTGTCATTGGCTTACCAGGCTTATCACTGTTCTGCTATGCTGCTCTGCTTTCCTGTATCAGTGTCTTTCTGCCTGCATCTTCTTGCACTTTCTGATCTTCTACTTTTCTCTACAAGCGCACCTCAACCTTCTTTTACTGTCTCAGCTATGCATCTTTGTTCTTTTCTTCTGTTGCGCTTTATGCTCTGCATGCCATGTCCCTTCTATGCACCATTCCTCTTCTGTGCATTTCAGTTGCTGCACTCTGCCTCCTTCTACACACCTAAATCACTCTCAACATTAACAAATCTCTTCTTTGTTCTCCATTTTTATTCTCTGTGTGCATATTCTTCATCCTCCATGCACAGTGCCTCTGCATGCTCTTCATCGTGCCACGGTTTTTCTCATCGAGTTGTTCACTGCCACTCCACTTTTGCTTTGCTTTGCTCACTCAAGCCTAAAAAATAAAACTGCATCTTGCTTCTGTCTATTCCTCATATGTTACTCGTCTCTAAGTTTTGTCTCACTCTGTGCATACTATTGGTCTCACACCATGCATACTGCAATTTTCCCTTCTTTACAGTTCAACTCATTTTTTCATTCAGAACAACCAACACCACACAGTCACTGCGTGTTTCTTTTTATATTCTACAACCCCTTCGGTTACCCTTCAAATCCCTATAACAAAGCTTTAACAACTGAAATGCCAACCGTCCAAGAACCATGATAAGGTTCTGCTAACTGAATCATAACTGAACAATTAATCATGAGGAGCAACAATAGCCCTTCGATCAGATTTCCAAGTATCCAACACCGTTGGATTACAAGCAGAGGGTCTTGCATTGATTTCACCATTTCACATTTCGGCATATCGACATTCCAACATTCCGACATTCCTGTGGTGAAGTGTTTCGACACTCCAACTCCTGGTATCTGAAACCTACACCAAAAGGTGTTTTTATCATTTCAACATTTCACGATTTCGCATGTTATGAATTCCTGTTGTGAGGCATCTCGACTCTCCAAGTCGCCATCTTCGAAATGGATTTTAGTTGCACTAGCTCTTTCCTCCATCTTCTGCAGATGTGACCACTAGCTATGACCACAGCCTTATTTGAATCTGCATTTCGCAATTTCGCGTTTCGTGAATTTGTTGCGAGTCACTCTGACTCTTCCAACTCCCAATCATGAAATGGATCCTTGCAACTTGCAAGCTCCTTCCTTCACATGGCCACAGTTGTGACCAAACATTTATCCATAAAGTGCTTTCATGATTTCTCATTTCGGCATTCCTATGATGAAGGATCTCGAAATAAGCTTGGCTTCGTGCTAGCTCCTCCCTCTCACATGACCATCGGTGGTAACCACTGCCTACACCAAAAAGGCATTTCAGTGTTTCACAATTCACAACTTCGGGACTCCTGTGATGAAGAGTCTCGAGTCTTGACTCCTCCAACTCCCAGTATCTGAAACTCCGAAATGGAGTCAGTTCAACGGTCCACAATCTTGATGATTCGATGGTCCAGATATTTTCATGATTTCACATATCGCGAGTTCCTGCCATGAGTTGCTTCCTTGACTCCTCCAACTCCCGATATCTGAAACCCCAGAATGTTGTGGTTTCACATTTCGCAATTTCGATAGGTTAGAGCACCTCCTTCCTTTGACTTTCCAGTCAGTGAAATGTTGATCTGTGACCACGTGTCCTGCTTGGAGATGGACGGTCCTCCTACTTTCAAGATTTTGTAAGCTTGCTTCTCCTAGGACTTTAAAGAACGTGCAGGTTCTCCTGGATCCAACGATGGTCATACCCTGTGCTCGTATCTAACGCCTGAGATATTTCCTCCATCTTTGCACTCCTCCCATCTGGATTCAGATCTGACAATCATCGAGAATTCTGAATGGGATCCAACGATCATTGTTTCTCTTCATTGTTACGCTTCTGGTCTTTCCATGCCATCATCACTGTTGATCTTCCTTGCCTGCCTGTTTTCCATTGTTGTCTCCCAACTGTAAACCTGCCAACGTCGCTACTATTCTTTCCTATAACCATACCTTCATTGTTGTTGTTCTTGCCATCAATAATTGTAAGCATGCTATCGTTGTTGCTATTCTTTCCTGTAGACATGCCATCGTTGTTGTTGTTCTTGCCATCAATGACAAGCACGCTCTTCTTGTAAACATGCCAACACCTTGTACTTGCTTCTTGATCTCTGTCAGCTCTACAACTGACATCCTGTACATGCCCACATTAGGAAGAGGAGAATCCTGTTGAATATGTATTTCATGTTGGATTTACCTCTTAGGAGGTAACCCATCTGGTTCCTAAAAAATATCATCATACTTAGAAACAATATCAAATAATTCTTTCTTATGAGAAGGATCACATCCTTGGAAAGCATCAGATGTTCTGACATCTTTCTCCCTTACGACAATGAGTACATATCTCTTATTAGTGTTTATGAGTCTCTTCATTTTTCATGCACTAACAAGTGTTGTGTTTACCCTCATGTTGTGAGCTCTAACAATATATTCCACTCCCCCCTTAGTAAGGTGGTATTTTTTCTCATGATGAAAGAAGACTTCTTTTCTATCATAAAGATAAGGACTCCCCAACATTATGCCACATATATCAAGTGATACAACATCCAAATCCACTTCATTAACCAACTTTGAAGCAATAGCAAATATGACCCTGCATTGTTTGGTGACATTAAGTTTTTCTTTATCACATACCCAACCAAGAGGATAAGGCTTTGGATGTGGTTTCGTTAAAAGAACCATGTTTTTGACAAGTGCTTCAGATATCAATTTTGCTTGGCGCTGACGGGTGAAATTGACCGTCCGTCAACTGGAAGAGTGGCTCCGGTCTGGGGTTGTCTAAATAAACCAAGCCATTTGGGATAACCCACCCTGACGGGTTTAGTGGCTCCGTTGGCCGATCTAAGTCCTAGAAAAACAAATGAAAACTAAACTAATAAACTAATCAAAATAAAAACAATAACTAAAACAAACTAATAAACAAATCTAAACTACATATATACAATATATTACCTAAATCATACAACTATAATTCTATCAAAGTAAATGTTTAATTATCAACAGAATCAGCTTCAATTACAAATATACAATATTTACAAATTACAGATTTAAATTAAAACCTGCAAAAATCATTTATAATTTGTCCTAAGACAGCGAAACCATGTTTTTTTATTTTTTTATAGTTTTATGAGAAAGAAATAAACTGAAAAACTATCTAATCTAAACAACTAAAACAATAATTCTAACTACATATCTAAACTAACATATTTATCTAAGCTACTTATATTATACTAACTAATTAACTATTAAACAAAATATAACAAACTGACCTGAAGTAACGCTTCAGATTTGTCCTGTGTATGATGATTGATTCAGCTGTTAGGTGGGAGGAAACCCACACCAGATTCTCCACGAGCTTCTCGTAAGCGGAAAGATGTTGTTCTCTTCAAATATAATTACAGGACAAACAAGACATAAAAATTTACAGCAATCTTATGATTTACAAATCATAACATTTAGATAAATCTACGTGTAAGGATTTGTGCAAAATGATTCAATCAACGAAGAAGAGAAATATGTAATTCATTAACTGAAATAAATTAATTGCTTTATTTTTTAAATAAGAGAGAGATCAGATATAGATTACACATTAATCAAATCACATCAACCTGCAATAGATTATGATAGCTAAAGTAGTCTATAATCGACTGCAAAATGATATGAATAAAACTTGAAACAAAAGTTTGATATATTCAAAGAGAAAGCTGTTACAAGAGATCAACTTTCATCTCAGTCTGTATTATAAATCCATAGTCTGATTCTCCCACAATGAGGATGATGATTATTACAAAAAATAACAAGTATTTAAAGACCTCCCACAGGGTAAAACATCCCTGTGGGAATTATCAAAACAGTTTACACAAATCTGGGAAAATATCCCAAGTTTTTTACTCAAGCTAACAACCTAAGACAAAACCAAATCCAAAGTATCTCCTAAACTGCCACAACATGCCCAATTAATCATTGTAATTCGTATGCACCTAAAAGAGGACAAGAATAGACAAGATTAGAGGATATCCTTTTGATAAAATTGATAAAAATCTAATTTTAAAGACTAGCTATAGAATCTTGCAATTTTGTATCTGGTCTAAATCAAACATAGAATCGTTTTAAAACCAATTCAAAACTCAAAGAATTAAATTCAAACTACTAAACAAATATCTAATTGCTATTTGAAAACAAACGAATCATTCAAATAAAAAATTGTTATACTAATTCGAGAGAAGACAATATTATGGCCAATCGAATGATTACAGAGATAGATGTACTCTGTTCAATTTGTTATCACAATTTCGGGTAAACAGAGTCGTATTGGATAACTCGATAGCAATGAAATCGTTTTCATGAACCAATTGAAATCAACACCAACAGTTTATGTTGCTTCAGCCATCAACAAAATCATTTTCGAATCCAAACGAAATCAACAGGATCATTTTTTTTTTAAATTAATAGAACTATATTAAACATATACAAACGACCCATGCTATTTATAAATCAAATCAAAATTTGTATGTAAATTGATACAAATGAAATCGTAATTGAATTAATCAGTTGATAATAGGACATGTGGGATTCGTCAAACATTTGTTATTGCCAATTGGGGGCAGACAAAATCGATTGACAGTCAACGAAATCATCACTTGAATCAATTTGAAAATGAACTATTAGCCGAGTTTTTCATACGAATTCAACAGAGACAAAATATGTAGATTCGAGCTTAACCAAATCTTTTTTTGAAAATCAAAACCAACAGAGCAACATCAAATCTATTTTCTATACCAATCCAACTCATACAAGCAATCGTGCTAACTCAAGACATGTAGCAATCAAATCAAAACAAGAGCGAATCCAAACAGTTTGAAGACGACATAATCGTTATGTGAAATCTTATCAATCAACCCAGCTCCATGATTTTAGCAAAAAGATCTTTTACACAGGCTGAATGTAATCGGAATCCAAATGAGAATATTAATTCAATACAAAACAGAGTCATTCCTGGTAAATCGAAGTCAACAGGGTTGTTTTGAGTTTATTAGACTACATCGTATTTATCAACCCAGTCACTAATAATGACGCATAACACATATAAAGGATCATACCAATTTAAGCCCACGAAATCGTTCCAAGATCAAACATAATAACTAAATCAGAGCCGATGGCATCCAACCGCAACAAAGTCGTATCAAATCGAAACATAACTGTGTTCTAATTTTAGCATAAAAATCTCCTATACAGGTCAGATGCAATCAAAATCTAAACGAAAATAAACCCCATTGATCAGATTAATTCAAACCAACAGAATTCTTCTAAAGTGAACCACACTAAGTTAAAACCAATCAATCGCTTCTACTAAGTTGGGCACGACAAAATCGCATAACCAAATCATAATTACATTTGATTTTAGCAGAAAGAATATACTGTACAGGATCCACAACATAACCATTTTTTATAATCAAACTATGAAAGAATCATTTCAAATAATGAACAGAACTAATTGAAACCCAAAAACCAATTCATTATATTAATTCAAGTCAGTCATAAAACAAAATTAAAATTGAAATTCATACCTGGACAATCAGAAAACAACTTGGTCATGATAATTTGGAATTGACGAAGGCTGTTGCAGCTTCGACATTCCTGAAAACAATCGAACCAGTGGTTTTTTTCTTCTTGTCATTAGCTTGAAGCCTGTCCCTTTCTTTTGATAGCACTGTGACTTGGTCTTCTAACGATTTGATCTTTGATTGCAGCAAGGGGACGTTAGTGTAATAACTCTCTAGCCACACATTGCATTGGATGCATGATGTTTGCTCGGGCTTCGAAATTGCAGGCAAGGTTTTGTTTAAATCACCGAGGGTTTCATTATGTAGCTTGATTCCTGGGTAGTTAGGATTGTTCTTTAGGCACGGGGGTAAATTAGAAACATAGTTACAGGGTTGCTCGAAGCATAGGCCATGGGAATAGGGGTACTCTTCAGCTAGAAAATGCTCGATATCAGAGTCCGAGTCCTCGCTCAGAACTATGGGATTTTGGTCGACGTTTGGCATAGGCTTATTCTGAGCAAGTCTTGATATCAATCGAGCATTCTTCTTACCCTTGCTATCGACAGTAGGATTACCCTTGACCTTCTTACTCACAGGCTTCTTGACAGCCTCGACCTTGTCTGTTATGATGTCGGGTAGGTCGATGTCAGGGCAGACCGAGGGTTTGGGAGAGTGTAGAAGGACATGAAATGGCACTGGTGGCCCGACCATAGTCTCACTAACCACAACTTTATCGATTTGGACAGACTCTGGACCAACAAATCTATTTCTAGACAGAAAGGCTTGCCAATTATCGCCATGAAGGTTTAAATGGTGGACGACGATGAGTCTAATCAAGCCATGGTGAAATAGGCTGCTATCAGCCTTCTCGTGTTTGTACCTCTTAGACATCTTGTAGAGACTATGTAAGAAGTAATGCGGCATGTTCAAAGGATAGACCATGAAATTCATCAACAACCGAGGGTGATAGAGAAAAACCAAGCCATACCGACCTTCGCAGGTCACAAATTGTTTCACAATCACCAAAAGATCATGCCACCTGGGTTTAAGGGTGGAAATAGGCATACCTTTATCACAGGAGACAACCTTCCTTGATACGAATAGCGATGACCACGACACCTCATCAGCTTTGGAGTTTTTAAACCATCGTTGGCCCGTGGCTGCTAGTCCTGTAGCAGAGCTTATGAATTCTTCATTGAGTTCAAGATGAATGTCACCTACTTTACCCCTACACCCATCAAAGGTAAGGGCGAATTGTTGTGCAACAAAAAGATTGAAACCCTCAAACCTTTATATAAACACCAACCAACCACTATCCTCTAAATCCTTTCGAGCATCATCGAACAGTAATAGAGATTGACTACCGTTTGGCTCTATGTGCACCACCAATGCCATAGACAGGAGCACACGGTGAGTGAGGTGAACGAGCCAAGGTTTGAACACAGCATTCACAGGGGAAGAACGCTCATAGGCTTACCCGGAACTAGCAAAGGTGAACCGGGATAGGGGGAAAACATTAATGACAGATCGTGTGAAGGTGGTGGAGCTATTTTGGCCCATGCACAATAGTCATATCCACAGTACAACTGCCGACGCATATTACTATTCAATCACTATGCATATGTTAACAACTGCGCCATTCAATTAATCAAAATTTATGGTAAATCGACCAAACACTTGTGCAAGGAGCATAGTTTTAAAACCAAGGCCATAACTCGAAATCACACCAAGGGTCTGATCATATGAAACATGTGTTATGTGAAACGATTTATACCAAGGGTCTAACCATAACACCAATGTATTTTCATGAAACCAATATGTCAAAGAAATCGATGAAAGAACATAGAAATCAAACCACCAATAAATCAATGATTGAATTGCAATCCTTAACAAATCATCACAGCCTCATAAAAATTGAAATCATATTAACAAAAAAAATTCCAAATGAGTAAAGAATATTGGGGTCTTGCCAATTGTATAACCATCATTAAATTGGAAGCACAATGAACATATAGACAAGAGTGATCATAACAATCCAGTGACATTTTAATATGACTTCGAAATCAAAGTTTTCATGCTTGCAGTCATGAAAACAAGAACAAAGGTAGGTGTGCAAATAGCGCAAAAAATAATATTGTTATTTTATTCGAAGGATTGCGACGAAAATCAAAGTTTGCAAAACACTGGTGTAGGCAGCTTATAAAGACAGTATAAAAATGTGAATTGGCTGTCAACAATGGCGACACACTGGTAGAAGCAATTATCTCTGCCAAAAGAAGAAATTCAAATTATGATAATGAGAAAAAATCTAACTCAAAAACAACAACCAAAAAATTGTTTAAACATCATTGTTTATCAAATATTCTAGCAGTGCTTAAAGGATGAAAACTGATAACAGTCTTAAGATAAGCAAGCCACAATATTAAATATGAAATCCTCAATACTGTTGACAGAGCCACTACTGCCAGCAGGCGTCCATAGCCTCGAAAAGGTTTCCATTTAACCCACTCTGATATCTGTATCCTGCCAAGAAGTTCCAGATCATAATAAAGGACATTTTAAGGTCAAGTTATCTCATTTTTGCAAATTTTCATATACCCGACATTGCTTCGCTACCAGCGGGCCTGTTCAGTACCCCGGTGAAGTTTTCTTGGCATCATGCATGCATTTACCCACTTCCAGCAGACCTGTTCAACATCCCGACGGGTTTACAAGCACTTCCCACAGCTCTTTTATTGATTTATTTTGTTTTTTAAAGATATATAGTTGAGCGGGGTGACGCTGAAAATTATGATATTTTGACATATATTTTACAGACCTCAACATAATTTTTTAGAACTGTCCTTCATTAAGATCCAGAGATGATTTATTTACAAAACCAACCTTCGAAGGCAGGGAGACATCTTCCGAGTCGTTCCTTTAAGGAACAGGGACAGCGTAAAAAGATAATGGATGATCGTGACAAGCTTCACTCATAGATTGAAATCAGTTAACTTCTTTCAGACAACGGTCTTTTCAACACAAATGTAAATTTCAGAAGTATGTAATTGATGTTTATACAATTTTTTAGCAGTCATTTCAGTGAAAGAATTTTCTTTTTTTCTTTGTCTGAACAGTTCCAAAATTTAGGTATCTGTATTTCCAAAAGAAAAAAACTAGTAAGCATAAGGGAGAAATCAAAACACACCAACGAAAAAAATTGGAAAGCAAAGAAATCCAAACAACAAAAACAAAAAACAAATATGCACAGAAGGTGCATCTGAAAATCTCATGCAACAAATCCCTTGGGAAACTGAAAGAAAGTAGGAAAATCCTTAATGATGGGAAAGCAGTCCTACTCATGGTACCTTGTGTTATCATTGAAATTTCGTCTGCACATGGCGACAAGAACTCCGCATCATCAAAACAGCAATGAAGTCATTCATGGCACTGAATTAATTTCATAGCACTCCAGAAGGGCCAAAAACTATACAAAGTAACCAAAAATTGAAGGGCGCTTTACAGCAGTTTGGTGCGCGCACGCATGCGCAGGACAAAAACGTGTTATTAGCGCATGCGCACTTGACGCGCGGTTGTCAACACAGAAACCCGCGCATCTACTAATATGGCACATTAATTGAATAGGTTGGCCTCTCAACCGCTTATGGACCGGCTCCCAATATGATTTGACTCTCAAATCAGAGCCGGATCTACAAAATCGGTGGGTTAATGACCTAAATAGACCCTAAAAGGCTCCCTGTTCACACTTTGAGAAGGTTACGTGACCACCTGAGGAGTTGCTATAAAAGGCCATGAGGATACACTGTTTTGGCAAGGAATTCTAAGCACTGTTATGCTATTCACATGGTTAAGGGCTCATCCTTTAACAACAACCCATCAACTGCATCACCGAGAGTTCTTTCACTGCTATGTGCAGTTCATCTCATTTGTAAGGAAAGCAGATTGTGTGAGGGCCCCAAAGAGCCTTCTGTTGGGGGGAGAAGGAACCTCTGGTCTCTTCCTTCAGCGTGCTCTGGTTTCATTAATACACCATCCTGAAACCATTTGTGACCCCTGTGTTTTGTGTTTGATGTTTTTTGTTTATTTTCGCAGTGTTATTTGTTTTCGGTTGATATTAGATTATAGTTCGTTATGTTTCCTTTAACCCTATGCTCCACAGCTGTTCTGCCCTACTAGACCCAACAGGGTATGCAAGCGCTCTCTATTTTCTCATCTGGTGACCATTTGAATGCGAACAGACTGGCGACTCCACTGGGGAGTTAGGTATCAAATCCTCCCTCATTTGGGTTTATTTTGCTTTCCTTTTGGTTTTATTAACGTGCAGGTACACAAACCGTCCTCCGCTGACCTGCTAACTAGTCGATTCATAGGAGAATCGAGAGAAATCCATTAGGAGTTTCTTTCGCAATAATTTATCATAAGCGCATGTGTATTCCACCCCACAGACGCGTGCATGCGCTTTTGTTCTTAATACGGTCCGCGCGCAGGCGCAACACGTGCCTCTGTCTATACTAAAGGCCGCGCATTGGAACTAAATTTTTCATTGTAAGGTTTTGGATGTGGGGAAAGTTAGTTTCCTTCTCAAGAATGATGTTATTCATGCTCTAAATACTTCACCACTTAGACCCCTCAACTTATAAAAGGGATAGTCAAAAAAACATAGGCGCTTAGGTGGATAAAAATCATTTTTCCCTTATTTGCTTTTCGCCACGTGGATGGCTTGCTTTGATCTATAATCTAAGTTGAACATCAAATTGTAATCACATCTAAATTCACATTCGGGACTAGAAGTTGCAAGTAACAATCTTGAGTATGCCCACATGTTCAATCTAGGATAGTTTCATGATTTTTCTAGATTAACTAAAACATAGGGAGTTAAAGGATAGTAACAGACCACAATGTCCACATGCTAGTCTCCTAGGGCTTTTAAAATTCCACAAGGTTGTACCAATGACATCTAGCTAATTTAGGTAATCAAACTCTTGTAAAGGACCAAGCGATGTCCACATGTTGCAAGGTGACATCTAAATAACTAAAATTTGGTACACTTGCACTCACACACAAAAGCCACTCTTTCACTCACATAGCCTCGTCTCGAAACATGGTGGTTTAAGTAGGTTTCCTCCAAAGGGATTCTGAAAACACCCCATCTTTTCTTGATTGGACTATCCACTCCCACTTTTAATCAAACGAGGTTGGTTTTCACCCCCAACCTCACAAAACAATTTCATCTAAAATCTTTCTAAACAACTCACTAAGTTTTCCTCCACAGGAGGTGCCAAAAGAAAATTTTAGTCTAGGTAGGATTTCGGGGGTAGGCATCCAAATAACCCCCCGTTATTTGGTTCTCACATTTTCAAACATAGAAGTTGACAAATAGGGAGATTTCAAATCCTCCAAGTCCAGCGTTCCAATCACCATAAGGCAGGGAGATACCCGTGAAGGGTCGAAGTCCGAGGTCCGGTTGTTCTGTGCGTCCCCCCTTGAGGCACCCACCTCTTGGACGGGATCCAACCCGTGACCCATTTCTTAGGCCGAAAATCTAAATGCC
>ML799093.1:278388-290782 GCA_009831015.1 Picea engelmannii | reverse complement strand
CTGAAGAATGTTGCAGTGCTGAAATCCCCAAATTCTGAACCAGAGAGTATTTACTTAGCAACTCGAACACAGATGCGAGTCAATAGATCTCACCGGTTTAATTTGTTTATGTTGTTTATGTTCCCCAAGGGTTAGGTATTCAAGGGTTTTCCCTGTGCTATATCTCTCTAATATACGTGCGGGGTCCAACAGTGGTACTCGGCCCAATATCTTAGGGCACTAACTAAGGAGGATAGACTGTACCCTTAGCCGTACTACCTGACTACCCAGGTACTAGAGAGTATCTTCCCGAGTGTTGTTCTCCGTGACACTATAGCAGTCTGGTGGCCGATACTAGAGAGTATCTTTCCGAGTGCTGTTCTCGGTGACACTATAGCAGTCTGGTGGCCGATAAGTTTCTCTAAAGAGGGCTTCAGGAAATCTAGGTCGATTCGTACACAGGTGTTGTCTGATGCGCTATCACTCGAAGGGGTACCAACAGGGGTTACAAGGGTGGCCAACAGATGTGTGCTTAAGAACCACTTGTATTTCCTACGTGTATGAATCCCACAACCACGGGTTTATGCGCATAACGACAGATCTCTGTGGCTTAAAGACACCAGAATAAACCTCTACCCTGGAAAAAAAAAAATACCCACAATTTCTGCCAAGGAAAGTGCTCTGATACCACTTGCAAGATACCAGATATATAAAATATGCAGAACAGAAATAAAATGCTAGAAATGGCAGAATAACAGTAAAATATCCAACATAATCTTCACAATACACAGAAATGATATACGAAATAGAAATAGAAAAGCACTTTGATTTAGAAAGCAATGTTCACAGGCCTCTTCGAGGGGGCAACCTCCAGTCGAGTAGCGCTCTGTTACAATAACCTCCCAGCTAGGGTTTTCATACCCTCGACTCTTATTTATACTAAATATGTCTATTAAGAGAAGCATCTAGAGGAAGATCCTTCTAGAAGTGGAAGCTTCTATTAGGTCTTCTTACATCCTCCTTATTCTATTTTATTGAAAGGTCTTATTAATATTGACCTTTATTACATCCGAATACATTGATCTACCTATGTGCAGGTTAGGACCTTAACAAAGGGGACGTCAGTGTAATAATGCTCTAGCCACACATTGCATTGGATGCATGATGTTTGCTCGGGCTTCGAAATTGCAGGCGAGGGTTTGTTTAAATCACCGATGGTTTCATTATGTAGCTTGATCACTGGGTAGTTAGGATTGTTCTTTAGGAACGAGGGTAAATTAGAAACATAGTCATAGGGTTGCTCGGAGCATAGGCCATGGGAATAGGGGTACTCTTCAGCTAGAAAATGCTCAATATTGGAGTCCGAGTCCTCGCTCGGAACTATGGGCTTTTGGTCGACGTTTGGCTTAGGCTTATTCCAGGCAAGTCTCGATATCAATCGAGCATTCTTCTTACCCTTGCTATCGACAGTAGGATTACCCTTGACCTTCTTACTCATAGGTTTCTTGACAGCCTTAGCCTTGTCTGTTATGATGTCAGGTAGGTCGATGTTAGGGTAGACCGAGGGTTTGGGAGAGGGTAGAAGGACATAAAATGGCACGGGTGGCCCGACCATAGTCTCACTAACTAGGACTTTGTCGATTTGGACAGACTCTGGACCAACAAAGCTATTTCTAGATAGAAAGGCTTGCCAATTATCACCATGAAGGTTTAAATGGTGGACGGCGATGAGTCTAATCAAGCCATGGTGAAACAGGCTGCTATCGGCCTTGTCACGTTTGTACCTCTTAGACATCTTGTAGAGACTACGTAAGAAGTAATGCGGCATGCTCAAAGGATAGCCCATGAAATTCATCAACAACCGGAGGTGATAGAGAAAAACCAATCCATACCGACCTTCAAAGGTCACAAATTGTTTCACAATCACCAAAAGATTGTGCCACCTAGGTTTAAGGGTGGAAATAGGCATACCTTTATCACAGGAGACAACCTTCCTTGATACGAATAGCGATGGCCACGAAACCTCATCAACTTTGAAGTTTTTAAACCATCGCTGGCCCGTGGCTGCTAGTCCTGTAGCAAAGCTTATGAATTCTTCATTGAGTTCAAGCTGAATGTCACCTACTTTATCTCTACACCCATCAAAGGTAAGGGAGAATTAATGTGCAACAAAAAGATTGAAACCCTCGAACCTCTATATAAACACCAGCCAACCACTATCCTCTAAATCCTTTCGAGCATCATCGAACAGTAACAGAGCTTGACTACCGTTTGGCTCTATGTGCACCACCGGTGCCATAGACAGGAGCACACGATGAGTGAGGTGAACGAGCCAGGGTTTGAACACAACATACGCAGGGGCAGAATGCTCACAGGCTTACCCGAAACTAGCAAAGGTGAACCGGGATAGGGGGAAAATATTAATGACAGATTGTGCGAAGGTGGTGGAGCTATTTTGGCCCATGCACAACAGTCATATCCACAGTACAACCGTCGGCGCATATTACTATTCAATCACTATGCATATGTTAACAACTGTGCCATTCGATTAATCAAAACTTATGGTAAATCGACCAAACACTTGTGCAAGGAGCATAGTTTTAAAACCAAGGCCATAACTTGAAATCACACCAAGGGTCCGATCATATGAAACATGTGTTATGTGAAATAATTTATACCAAGAGTCTAACCATAACACCAATGTATTTTCATGAAACCAATATGTCAAAGAAATCGATGAAAGAACATAGAAATCAAACCACCAATAAATCAACTATTGAATCACAATCCTTAACAAATCATCACAGCCTCATAAAAATTGAAATCATATTAACAACAAAAATGCCAAATGAGTAAAGAATCTTGGGGTCTTGCCAATTGTATAACCATCATTAAATTGGAAGTGCAATGAACATATAGACAAGAGTGATCATAACAATCTAGTGACATTATAATATGACTTCGAAATCAAAGTTTTCACGCTTGCAGTCGTGAAAACAAGAATAAAGGCAGGTGTGCAAATAGCGCAAAAAATAATGGTGTTATTTTATTCCGAGGGTTGCGACAAAAATCAAAGTTTGCAAAACACTGGTGTAGGCAGCTTATAAGGACAGTATAAAAATGTGAATTGGCTGCCAACACTTGGGAACCCAGACCAAATAATGTATCTATCTTAGTGTGTTTAGATACAACTCTTATATGAAATAATTCATTCCTCTTGCGTTCATCATCATGAGATTCATTATTGGAATTGGAACTAGCATGAAGGGAATCTTTACCTTGTACTCTGACTGCTGTGATCTTTCCTTCATCTCTTGAATCGACACCAACTTCTTGTTTCACTATAGCAACGGCTTTTGACTTCCCCTTTCCACCAAACTGTTTCGGTCTCCTCTATGGATGTAGTTTCCAACAATGTTCATCATCGTGACCACGTTTCTTGCAATGAGTGCAAGACGGATTTCCTTCTTCTCTCTTTACCGTGGTGGTCTTCTTTTCCTTCCTTTTAAACTTATTAAATGGATTTTGTGGGAGATTGGAAGGTTTCTTTGTGGGATCTTCTTGAACATGCTTTCCCATGTTCTCAAGGTGAGTGGCTTGCACACAAACTTCCTCAATACTGGTGGGGTTAACCAATAACAAAGTATAACGAATATAACTGTGAAGTGTGCCAATATACTTCATTAAAGTTTCATAATAATAATCCAAAGAAATGTTTAATGCAAGAGATTTCTTCCTAAATTCTTCTGTGAAACTTTATACAGTTTGACCTTTACTTTGTCTTAAATTTTGTCATTCCATCATTGCTTTATGTAAATAACCCAACGGATAAAATTGTTTCCTTGTCATTGAGTTTAATTCCGACCATGAGGAAAGAAGATTACCACACTTACTTCTGTCTTGAAGTTTTCTCTCCCACCATACGAGAGCGGTGCCTTCCAACCGAAGATAAGCCAATTTCACTTTAACTTCCTCTTCATCAATCTATTGAACACGACAATATACTTCAACCTGTCAGATCCAATTATCTATTTTTTCAAGATTAACATCTCCATTAAACATAGGTAAAGAAAATTTTACATCAAGCTTTAATAATGGTTTCTTAAAAGAGTCTTTTTGGCTAGAATGATGAGAATGATGAGAATTCTCAGAGGAAGAAGAACTAGAACTTGATGGTGAAGATGGAGGCTTAGGAGGGTCTCCTCCAGCCCCTTGATTTACCGAAGCATCATCATCATCTTGTGCTTCCATTTTATTTCCTTTCTTCTTCATCCTCTTCTCGTAGTCTCCATACATTCATTCAACCATTTCTGGCATGCAATAAAAGACCATATGGAAGTTTTTCTCATGTTCATCACGCTTGTCCTCTTCTGCCATTTTCTTCCTTCAGGATGCACGGCCAACTTTGGGATTCAAAGTCTTAATATTTCCTTCAATCTGCTTATGCTTGTCACTAGTAAGCATTCACACTCAACAATTCATGTCAAAGATGACTGCTCTGATACCAACATGATCCAAGATATTTTCATCGAAGTGACTTATAAAGAATTGTATTAAATGAGCATAAATTAAAGTGCACCATTGAAGAAGGAAAAAGCTCAATAATGAAGAGACATAAGCATCAAATTTGAACACAAAAACTTGATAACGAAGATTTTCCCTAGTTGACTACGTCTTCAGGTCCTGCTCTCACATGGGTAGGCCTTTTTATTAACTCAGCAAAAGAATTTCGAAAAATACAGAAGTATACCTCATTCTAGATTTAAGTTGTAGAAGCTTTGCTCAGATAAGAAAACAGACAACCCCATTGAATTTGTGGCGTCGAATTACCCAAAAATGACTGTTTCCATACCTCAATCCGAGTCTGGCACTTCGAGGCCCAAGATAAACTTTGTCTCGGTTTTAATGCCCTACAACCTGCAATTAATTCCCAAAAATTGCCTCGTAAACCATGCCCGACAGTACTATCATGCGCATCCTCCTATGCATTGGGCAGATTTCAATTTCTAAATAAAAATTGTGGGAGATATTAACAACAAGGTCGTTTGGCCCCATGGTTGGCGGAGCTATAGTTAAGGCATATAATGGGGGAGGTCCCGGGGTCAAGCCTGCATGCCTCCCCTTTTGGGTGTTTGTTGTAACATATATGCATATATTTAAATAGTGGTTCCACCAAATTTAAACGGTGGTTTAGATTGACCGTTGTTCCATCATATCTAGCGGGGTTCCGCCAGATTTGGCGGACCCGCCATTTTTTTATTGTTGGAATTTTGTTCTCAAACCCTCATTGGGCATTTTCCCACTGCCACGTGGCAACCAACCATTGGGCCATGCCAACCAACTGTACAGTCACCTGCCATGTCAGTGTATGGTCTACCACCTCATCTGCCACATCAGTCTGCCACTTCATCATATGGTATTCCGCGTGGTGCTTTTTCATTGGTCCATGGATCAACCCAAAAAAGACAAAAATGAGTGACACATGCCAGCCTCTGGTACTGCCATGTCACCATGTTGATGTCAACATGACATGTGTCACCTCCTGCTTGTGCCATGTATGTTTTACAGATGTTGACATCATTCATACTAATGCTGATGTCAGCAGTACAGATGTTGACTCATCCCCTATTGACTGGGCTCAGTTGACCAAAGTTTGACCGTGGATATATTTCGATCCGTAACTCCATTTGATGAGCCGTTTACACCGTTGGAAATCTTGCGATGCACTCTTCGTGATGATGCCATTTTCAATTAGTTTTGAGAACTTTGAATTTTTTCCTTTTCTTTATCTGTTGAGACCATTCTGAGCTTCCTGAGTTTCTTCTGCAAATTATGAGTTGTCCTTATTCTTCTCTAGATCCTTTTTGGATCATTCATGTAGAACTTAGTTCCTCCAAATGATAGTAATGCAAGACTTGGATTTACCTCTTTTGGAGAACTGGGTTTTGAATCTTTTTTCTCAGAAAAACTCGAAGATTCTTTAGAAGAATCATCAGACCTTTCTATCCTCTTTTTCCCAGATTTATTTTTCCTATATCCCTTTGGTGTAGTGAATGCATCTTCATACACTCTAGATAATTCTTCTTCTTATGAATTATTTCTCTCACTTCTTATTTCTTCAATGGAGAGCTTGATTTCCTTAATGTTTTCTAGAGTAATTTTCAACATTTGTTGCTGCTCTTTCAACTGGAGTTTTAGTATCTTTTCTCTATCTTTTCTAAAACTTTGTCTGTCTTTGTGTTGATCTGGAAATTAAAATACAAGTCTGTCGGACATATTTACTAGTTGATGGATTACTAGATAGGACTTTAACTGGATCTTTGTTAGGAGTAGCAACATACCTTAGTAGAACAACCTTTTCTTTTCTTACATTTCCCTGATTGTATATTTCCAAGTTGGGGTAATTTCAAGCAACCAATCAATCTCCTAGATTGTCTTTTCAGGATCTAGTTTTTGCAGACTTGAGAACATGTAGAAATCAAAAGTGGGTTTCTCACACTCCCAATTTAGTGTCTCTAAATCACTAAATTCGTAGGAAGAGGAGAGAGAATATGAATCATCTCCTGAAAATTCATAAGGATATAGAAAAATGACATTTCCATCAACTTCTTTATTACGAGCACAATAAAATAAATCCCACCACTTGGGATCAAGATCCTCTGCAAAGAGTGCATAAAATTTTGGCTTGTTTTTCTCTCTGGGGCATTGGTGTGCCCGATAACCTTTCTGCTTACAGTTGAAACAAGTTGAGTCCTTGGTAGGCTGTTGTCCTTTCTTAAGATACATAATTTTCTTATAATATTTGTATTTGTGCTTCTTTGTCTTGGGCCAAGGATGATCAGGATTGAATCTGGCCTTGAAAGAATGGAATTTATTTCCTTTGGATTTTCAAGAGCAATGTGTCTTTTCAGAGTGATGTGCTCGATTATAAGCACCACATCCCCATTATGGCATCAGACCTACATCTTTACATAAAGAAGTTGTGAACATATTTTCAAATCTCTTAAAATCATTTTTTACCCTTTTTGCAAGACAATGTTCTTGAATTACAATTTTGATATGATGATCTTCCATTACTAAAGACATCCCTTCCATAGTAATATTCTTATCTTTGAAATATTGTTCTACAACATCTGGTAAGGAACCAGGAAAAATTCTGACATAGTACTTAATGTATGCAGGATCTGTAAATTTTCCTGATTCAATTATTAATTTCTGCATATAACATAAATATTTCTCATGGTGGCTTAGATCAAATAGTCTTTGGGACATAGCCCCCGGGGAGCAGCTCAATTGGCAAGTGTCGTGATATAGCGTGTTATGTACGATGAGGTTTCAAGTTCAAATCCCCCCGACTTACCCGTGCCTGCGGAAGGGGCATACGTATGGCACCTGGAGGTTATAGTGGTAGCGGTCGGAATCGACCCCGTGTCACGCGAGTACGAGACCGGCCCAGTTGCCGATTCCGCCAGCATAAAAAAAAAAAAAAAATAGTCTCTGGGACATGAATAATGAAGCAACATGTTCAACATTTTTTGCAACTTCTATACCATAAAATTAGGTGGCCAAGGCTTGCAATACTACTTCATCTACTTTAGGGTCCTTTAACATATCATATTTGGCTTGTTGGGAAAGCTATGTCCACCAAGTTGTAGCGTGGCCAGTAAGCCCATTGATTATTTGAGTGGCCATATATCTTGGTGTCAAGGTAGCATATTCTACCTTTTTGGCAGTGGTATAATTGATCAATAAATGGATTGCATCTTTTGTTTCATCCCTTGATTGACAACTAAAATTGATCACTGGGTGATCAGGCATTGAAGAGATTATTTTGTTCAGCCCATGAATGCTGAAAGAAGATATATTATTTGTATGGGATGACAATGGCATGGGGATATCTCCTTGTTCATATTTGATAGTCATTATCTGGAGATACTTTTATTGTTTCTTTAATGGGTGAGGTCATGTTCTTATATTAGAAACTTCTTCTACAATACTTTGAAAAATTCTGGTAGATTCTCCAAAATCCCATTCTGGTCTCAGATCTTCTACTTGAAACATTCCAAAGGATTTGTTTCTTTTATGCTTCTTAGCATCTTCTTTATCTCTGAAGATATCAAGCTGTACAATGTTTGGATTTCTAACAAGCTTCTGAGAGATCTTCTTAACCTCATTTATTTTATGTAATAAGGTGTCAAGGAGGTTAGGGCGGGCTTCTATTTTGGCCATATAGTTTTTCAACTCTGATGTGTCTGTCAGGACATGTGTGAGGATTTCTATATTTTCATAAATGATTCTAATTTATTCCTTGTGTGACTCTGCATATTTCCTTTCTTTGAGCAATTCTCTATGCAAATCATCTATATTATTTCCTGTCAACTGAGAGTGGAAATTTGCATAGTTTAGAAGCTTGCATTCATCGGATACAAAATCAGATATTATTGAAGATATTATCGGCCAACATTATCTTTTAGTTTTAAGATAATCATAATATTGTCTGAATGGAGTTGTCGGGAGATTCCTTCTTGGGAGATAAGTTTCTTCTCCACTTGGAAACCTTTTTATGCTTCCTATACCTTCTCTAGGAACTGACAACATGAAAAGATCATCACTAGGGACTTCTATTTTCAAAGATCTATGACCTTGCAGATTATTAATTTTTTCTTGGCAAGTCGGGAATTCAAGGTGTTTCCCTATATATTTGTGTGAGCTTGACATACTGGATGAAGAAGATGTAGCAGTCTAGTTACAGGTGTGTTTCATCTCAGATGTAGAAGGATTAAGTTCTAGGAGTTTTAATGGAAATGATCTGTGGAATGTAGACAAAGGAACTGGTTTCTTTGTTAAGTCTTCTATATGGGAAATCATTTGGATTTTGAAGTTGTCATACTTATTTTCCCAGACAATGGGATATTCTATCCCAGTATAGTCAAACGTAACATGTTGAACTTGCTTGGATTTGTCCTTCTCCACCATGTTGTGCAAGCACAAAGTTTTTTATATAGTTTTCTGTAAAGGATGAAGAGTATCATTTCCAAAACGAATAACCAGGAGAGACTTGAGTTGAATGATTTGTAAATTGACTGACATATCAAATCCTGAAGGGAGAATATAATCTTTTAAGAATTCATATATGTAAGGATCAGAGAGTGAGACAAAGTATTTAAGAAAAACAGTTGCAAAGGAGGGGCCATCAGAAAGAGGTGCAGAAAATCCACCCACTAAAGCACCGGAGAATTTATTATGTCGAATATCAATGACACAGACCAGGGAATATACTGGAAGATATGGTCTTACTAAAGGATTTAAACCAAACTTGATTGCACCTATATGAGCATAAAAATATCCTTGTAATTTCTCCCTCTAGGCCATATAAGAACTTGTCCATCAAAAAATGCAACTCTGTAACCCTTCCCATCCAATGCTGAAATTGAGAGAAGGTTCTTCTTCAATCCAGGAACATAGAGAACTTCCTTCATCTTCATTGGCTTTCCTGAGTCTAACTCGTAGGAGGCTTCTCCTAATCCTTTGATTGAATACTGATAGTCATCTCCCAATTTCACCTTGTGTGGTGAATCCTTATGAGTAAGGTTAGACAAGGAGTATTTATAACATGTCACGTGCTTGGAAGCACCACTGTCCACCAACCAAATGTCACTTCCATGAGTGACAATTCCTCTAAGGGCCGAGATAAGAACATAATCCTCATCACTTGATTCATATTCCTTTGAAACCTTCTTGGGTGTCTCATCATATTCAGTTGTATGAACATGATGCATTTTACCTCCTTTCTTTTCCCTTTGTCTCCGAATGAGGGAACAATTCCTAGCAATGTGTCCCATTTTTTGACAACAGAAACATCTGATATTTGGGTTATTTATTCGGCCCTTCTAAAATTTCTTGGGTGAGGAGGGTTATTTATTTCTCTTTCCTTTCTTGGTGTGGGCGGCTAGGGATTGATCATCATCTATCATCTTCTCTTCTCTTGTTTCCATCCTTGCTTCTTCTTGGTTGCAATCTTTCCATAACCTACTGAAATTGGGTAGCTTCCTTCTTGAGCATATCCCTTGAATAAATGCATCCGATGACCTTGGGAGGCCATTCAAGGTGGTCATCACCATTTATTCTCCATTCACGGTATCACCATTTTCTTCTATCTGCTCCTTGATCTGTTCACTCTTGAGAAGTAAGAGTGGATGGTTTCTGAATTCTACATCCGCATGTTCTTTAACTGAGTTCTCAAGGTCATTCTTCGGTTGATGTTGTTTTCTTCAAACACCCAGGTTAAGGCATCCATCATTTCTGTTGGAGTGGATAATGAAGATATGTGATGAATAAGATGGTCCTTAATAGAGTCTGTAATAATCCTCTTTGCTTTGACCATATCCTTCTTGTGCTTTTCTTTAGCCTCATCTCCCTCTGGTTCTGAAACCTGTTCTTTAGTGAACTTCTCTAGATCATGTTCTTCTAGGAGGAGGGATACTCTGTACCTCCAGGCTCTGAAGTTGTCAGCTCCCTCCAACTTCTCATCAATCTTGGTTTTGGTAGTCATCCTTCCCCTAAATCACAAATTCTAGATTTTGAAGCTCTGATCCAGGGAAAAGATGTGCTCCACTAGGGCACACTTGTTGGTGCCCTTTCCTTATCCGGAAACCACTCCTATAAAGAAAAATGACTCCTTTTGTCTTCTAGATCTACAAATTGTCTTCTATTTAGGCATGCTCTGATACCATATTATTATTTTATAAGTTACAGTTATCTTCTTTAACATTCATTAACAATTGCATGTAATGGGATCATTGAAAGATAAAAAATCACAAAACATAAGATATATCATGGGAAACCTTCGTGGGGGAGAAAACCCAACAACCAATTCTTCAATATATATTCCTTAAACTAGTACAATGTCACGTTATAGCTCTCCACAAATAGACCAAGACCAAGATACCAAAGACCAAGAAACCAAGACCTCCTGCGCTAGATCTCCTTTGCTATTCTCCAAATACACAAGAGAAGGCGAGTTGTGTGTGTGTACAAATGAGAGGAACTCAACCTCTATTTGTACACATAACTGACTCTCGAAAAGATGCAACCCTAATAGGGTCCGTTTTCACTTTTACAATAAGGATAACAATAAAATGATAATTTCTTTTGAGCCGATTTATACAATAAGATTACAATAACCTTCTCAAGGTTTGACTAATACAAATACAAAATAATATCTTTCGTAGTCACATCAAAATATCAACATAGGCAACATCGACAACATCAATAAGACATGGCTTCCCCTATATTGTCTAACACTAAAAGGGCCCCATGATGGTCGAACTAATAGAAGAGTATATTGATGACTACAAAAAACTCTCTTGGATCTTCCAACTTCTCCTATATGTGGCTCCAAAGAACTAGATTGCACCCCAAAGCCATGAAGGAATTAGTAACTACCTTCCTGACCTACCAATTAACCTCAATTCATTCATAATTTCCCATGTCATATGAGACAAGCATTAACATCAGACTGAGCCACAAAGGAATCACCAACTAGCTTCTTGAATTACCAATTAACCCCAATTCCTTCATAATTTCTCATGTCATTCAAGACAAGTATTAACCTTAGATCGGGCCATGAAAGTTTGCACACATAAAATCAACTAAATAGACTCTGGTGGTAATGACCATTGTCTAGACAACGAGATGAATAGAGGAAAATGGGCATGGGATTTTAATCCCCCTATCATTCACATGTGTAAGATTTGACAAGTGGCAAGGGGAGGTCCACCACCTTCAATGCCAACTATCACAAGCCCCCCTTGAGTGGAATGAATGCATAAGTGGAACTATGATCATGGAAGGGGGAGAGGGTATGCTCTTGTCCCCTACAATAATTCAAAACAAACATGCCTACAAATAGGACACCCCTATGTTTTTCATTCTATCCACCTCTTTGTAGATCTCTCTCTTGACTTAGAAGTAGAATACATACTATAATTTACTAGCTAGTGAGATTTCTCTCCTAATGATTATAGTGATTTGTAATTCTTTTAGTAGTTCACCAAGAAAAATCAATTGAATCATAATGGATGAATTAACTATTATGAAGATTTTATGAATACCATGGTTTAGCAACACATGATAAATTCCTTGGAGTGTCCCTAGTGCCTACACCTCATTGTTAGAGGCACTCCTCAATCCCCAAACAATAAAAAAAAAAACTGTCTATCAAAATCGAAGAAACTCCATCATACCTGCCACCTAATAATAAAAAATATCAAATAATTAATAAACAACAATTAGTTAATTACAAATTTTATTTATAAATTTTATATTAATATTAATATATACACTTATAAATTTAAATTATATAAAGTTATACTTCAAATATCAAATAAATTTAATAAATAATAATTTAATTCAA